>PVLA01009268.1:0-77467 GCA_004027455.1 Hydrochoerus hydrochaeris | reverse complement strand
TAATTTCCTGGTAGTCTCTTTGAATCTGCTTCATGTATTCTATATTTTCTTTATATTCTTTATCGAATGTTTCTCTCCTTTTTTTGTGTTCCTCCCTTCTTCCATCTGTATCATCCTGAGAGATGCTTCCTGAGAGCATTTCTTTTATTACTCTACTCATATCCTGCTTTACCTGATTTAATATTTCAGTTTTGAGCTCATCTACAAGGTCCTGAAGATACCTCTTAATGTCCATTGAAGCCATGTCTGATGTTGTGTGTTTGCCACCCTCATTCTCCCTTGTTTTTCCTTCTCCTGGATCAGGGCTCTCAGGGTTCTGGACTGGGGTCTTTCTCCTGCCTCTCTCTCCTGTCATGGCCCTGGCTTCCTCCACACAGGTTACAGTGCAGGTCCCAGCCCCCTTCCCTGTTGGCCACATTTCCACCGAAGCACGCTGGCTAGGGACCTATGCCCTCTCCTGCCTGCTCTTATCACTGAGGTGTAAGCAGGCTGCTTGATGAGCTTTTTTACATTTTAATTTCTTCCCGTGTCAACAGGATCCATCTCCTTCTGTCTGGGTCTCTCCAGGGTGTTTTATTCTGGCACATGAGTTGTTTCTCCCAGGAGGCTTTGTATTCTGTTGCTCACTGATTGGCCATGTTTACCTGGAGTTCTTTAAGTACCAGAAACCAGCAGATTGAAAAAAAAAAGAAGAAATTTTTTCTTATTAGATTGTTCACCAAAAGTAAAAACAGTCCTCTCATTATTAACAAACATTTCTATAGAGTCTTACAACAAATTCCATTCATTTATTTCAAGAGAGTTTTATGATCAGTTTATTCATTTATTTCAATAAATCTAAACCCACAAGTGTAAAAGTGAGATTTACTAATAAATCTACAAGTGTGTTACAGTGAAAGATAAAACCTATCGAATAGAACAGCATCAATTCACATAATTGATTTTTTAAATTATACTAGCTTCTCACCAATTCATTCTGAATGCTGGATAAAAATTGAACCAGTCATAAAGTGTTGACAAAACCCATATAACTGTGCAGAGTAAATTCTAATAAAATACTGACTTTAGTTAACAATAATATATCCATATTAGCTCATCAATTTTTTTATGAAACAAACATTAGAATATTCAGAAAAGTGGAAAGAAAAAGGCTAGCTCATCAATTTTTAACAAACATGCCACACCAATACAAACATAGATTAAATAAAAGGATAGAAGAATTGTATGTGAGAACTCTGCTCAATTTTTCAGTAAGCCTAAATCTACTCTAAGAAATAAAGTCTATTTAAAAATTAGGGAGTTATATTTTCATCAGCCCTCTGATTGCACTTGAGCCAGGGAGTCTATCACCCACCATTTTATAAGTGGTTACAAATACAGAGATTTACAGATACTACAGATGTACACAAAAAGCTTTTGTTTTTCTTAGGAGACTCCAAGCATTGAGCATTGTCACAATCTTGAAGTGTAACTATAGAGTACAACCCAATTTAATAAGGGACCAGGTGTCCCTGGAATACTTAAAGACAGTGGGTAGCTGTTCTGCTATTAAGAACTTCATTTGCATTTGGGTTATCTGATCGCCTCTCCTGGAAGAGTTTCCATTCTGCTGCTCACCCTTCTGGCTCGCTAGGTAGATGCCATACTGACCCCTCCTGAACTGCTCTAGGTGTGTGAGGATGCTCCTGATCGGCTGTTTCTGAATGCTGAATGTCTATCACACGGAAGGCACTGTGTTGGCACCTGGAAAATAGACGTGTCTAGGGCACACAGGGTCCCTATGCCCAGCAAAGGAAGCAGACACCAAACAAGTTTTACACTAACTAGATAAACAACCCTATGTCCATCATGGTCATAATGGTCATAATGTACACTCAACAAATATTGGTTAAAAGAATACATAAACTTGGCTGGTTAAGAAAATAATTTCAGTTAAGTTTTCCCTTTGTATCACAGTGAGCCAAGAAAAAGTAATGCCATAGACAATATAATGAATAAATTTTCAACCGTTACACTGAATTACTTTTAACTTATTGGTGTAACAATTTACTTGGTGTTTAAGTTTCAAATGATCCTGCCTATGTCTCATTTAGCAATATTTTTCCCTCTAATCATCAGTTTCGACTGATCAAATGAACTTTTAATGCTTCATGAGAGAACTTAAGGAAGAATAAATATACACTGACATGTGTTAGGTCTTTACATGGCCTGATCAAGCTTTCAGATGTTCAGTGGAGCGATAGTGAGCAAACTCTCCCTCCCCATGCTGTTCCTCCCTGCTTCCCTGTTGGGAGCTGTTGAAGCTGGAAATTGACCACAGGTACAAGGCTGGAGCATAACCATTCCAAGAACAAAGAGCACCCAGGGCAACCTGCATGAAGAAGTTGCTTCAGTCCAGGGAACACTTAACCCCAAGACAATCCGAACAGTGGGTTACTAGGACAATAGGGTGTCATGTGACATTAAGTTGCTAAAATGTATAAACAAAAGCCCCTGCAGTGAGAGGGCAGTTCCTTTCCTCCCATCACCTGACCCCAGCTTTGTCTCTTCTTTATTTTTCATCCTCTCTTGGTCCTTCGCCCCAAGAAACTCCAAAGCTGCAGCCAGTCCCCACACCTCCCCACTCCCTTATTTTCACCATAAGGCAATAATAATGTTCCCTGTATAAAAGCATAAAAAGGCATACTTTTTTTTTCTCTTCCAGCTATTTTCAGGTACTCTAGTGAAGCTACAAGTTAGATTTACCCAGAAAGGAAGCTTAAGGGGTAGACCAGGGAGTGATTAAAATAATGGAATGAATCCAAGCTGTGTAAAGAGGGAAATGAGGACAGAGTGCGGCTTTCTCAAAATAGCACTTAAACACATTGGATTACTCTTCAATATTCCCCTTTCCTCAAAGGAGGCGTTCAGGGAGCCAATAGGGCATACAATGGGGTTTCTAACCAAGAGGGGATAATAGAGAATCACTTTCCTCCCCTAGTCTTTAGCCTCTTTTATTAACAATACATGTCTGAATCCCACAGCTTAGAGTCTGGGTGAGAGCAGAACTTTTTCAGTTTCTTGTGGATTAATCAATATCCCTTTCACTTACATTCACTTGTGACTATGGTCAGAAATAACCTACAGTTACTTTTCTTTCAGGAAAGAGATTCAATTGCTAGGTTTGATCATTATGTTATTTCTACTTCTGTCTAACTAAAGACACTAATTTCTTACTTCCAAAATTATAATAAAAACAGGTTTTTGTCCTATTAACAGAATGAGCCTTTAAATGAGAAACTAGACTCAGCAGATAGGAGTTAACACCAAAACCTAGTACTGTATTGATTTTATACCCAATTAAAATGAATAGGAGTAGATGTCACTGTACATGACTGTGGCATGGGGATGGCCACAGTGAAGGCAGGCAGCACCTGGCACCCTGGCTATGCTATCAGCTGCCACTTGGACAAAATACCCAGTGCCCACAATATAAAGGAGGGTAGGTTTAATCTGGCTCATGGTGATGGGGTTTCAGTCCATGGATGAATGGCTCAAAGGCGGAAACAGCACAGCAGAAGCATGTGACAGCAGGAAGCTGTTCAACCATGGTAACCAAGAAGCAGAGGCAAAAAAAAAAAAGAGGAGCCAGGGACTAAAATATTCTCCCTTCATGTCACACACACCACCCCCTGTAATCTACCTCCAACAGGTTCTACTTCTCAGCAGTATATTTAACTATGAATTCATCAGTGGATGAATCCATTAATGAATATAATGTCCCACCATCCAGTCGCCTTCCAAAAGCCACACCTCTGAACACAGGAGACATTGGGAAAACATTTGAGATCCAAACCATAACACTATCTGTCATAGAAGCACTTTGCAATACTGTTCATCAATTTCTCCAGTCAAAACTTAGTCATGTGTTCACATTCAGCTGCAGTGGAACAAGAAGAACAGGCATTTGGGGACAGTCCTCTGGGAGGGCTAACAGGCAACGGGCAAGCCACTGTTCAAAGTGGTCATCACCAGATGCAGCACACGTCTATTCAGACAGTGGAACATTTTTGTCCACCTTACATCAAGTTGTATCAATCACCTGAAGGTTGATTTGTGTTCCTATCTGCCAGCACAAGCAAACGGAAGATGATCCTATGAGCAATAACTGTTTCCCTTTCCTGTTTGCCTGTCTGACCAGCTTTCTCTCTCCCTACCCCAATATTTAGTCTGTTTTCTGTTACTACAACAATATACCTTAGACTCAGTATTTGTAAAGTAAAGAGGCTTATTTAGCTCACAGTTTTGGAACCTGAAAGTCTGAAATGACAGTATCCCATCTGTTTGGTCTCTGGTAAGGGCCTCTTAGTTATGTCACAATATGGCAGAAGATAAATAGTCACATGCTTAAGAGCACAAATTCATGGAGTGCATTCACCTTATAATAATTCAATCAAGAACTAACTGGGATCCCGTGAGAACCACATTAATTCCTTCCAGGGGGTAGGGCCCCAGGGACCTATCTTTTCCCCACTAAGCCAGCCACCTATTTATACAACCACACAGGGGACCAAGCCTCCAGCACATGAACCCTTGTAGAACAAATGCATTCGAACTATAGCATCCCCCTTCACAGTGTATTTTAAGTTGCCACAAAATAGAGGTCTTTTCATTTGTTTGTGCATCTAAAATATGTTTGCTTGATAAAAAATGTTTGTTGACTTGTGCTGTAACTGTCTAATGGTATTCATTGGAGACAGTAAATTCTAAAGTTTCAATGTTTAGAATCATTGAATTTAAAATCAGACCACCTAGAAAAATGCATAAGTCTCTTGGGCATAAATTTTTTTTTTCTCTTCATCTTCAAAAATGCCTACTTGCATTCATATGCAAAGGGATCCCCAACTGTGTATATCTCCTGTGTACTTCAAATATTTAGATGCTATACATTTCCTCTTTCGAAGATGTACAGTGTCAAGAATATCCTTGAAATTACTAACATAGAATTTTGATTTTTTATATTGCATGTAAAATTGTTTAGATACTACAATGTGCCACCTTTTCAAGGAAAATAATGGGCAAGTTAACTATCTTTGTAATCAGAATGTAGGGTTCTGGCTGCATTGGGCCAATAAGAAATAAGAGCAAAGAAGGTGTTGATCATTTTCAATTTTCTGCAATATGGTATGACTGAAAGCAAATATAAATTTCACTTTCTGAAACGTGTTGGGTGGTTATCCAACCATTTTAAAATACTTTTTGGTTATAGTAATGAGTAAATAAGCAAGATAAAGCCATATCTGGAGTTTAAATAGAAGTAGACGATAAAAGAAATTGATGGGTTTTGCGTCTGCTTTGCTTTCGAGACGACACATGCTTTCGGGATGGAGAAAGAGTTCCACCTTGTGGTAACAAGCAGAAACTGCACCCATCAGGAAGCTGACTGGAGGTCTTCTCAAAATATTTCAGCCATATTTGTATGAAAACACATTGCTGGAATTTTTAAATGCCGGCATCTTCTCATATAAAAGAGAGCATGTGATAAGTCATACCTCTGGACTCAACTACTTTGAAATTCGTCAAATTCAGTACTCACACATTTTGAAAATCGTGTCCTGATATTTGTAGTTTGGTACTTGATGAGCAAACTAGAACTTGGCAGTTACCAGCTGCCTCGTGATTCCTCACTCTTTCCAGCCAAATAAATTGTTTGGTCCTCGCTGTTTATGGCACTTTTCACACCTTTTGGACCCAATTAACAGTACCAAGGTACCATTGTATTTAACTTTTTCATCCAGTTTATTTCACTTAGAGTAGTGGCTTCAAGTTCCATCCGTTTTCCTGCAAATGACATGATTTTATTCTTCTTTATTACTAAATAATATTCCACTGTGTTTTTCTTTATCATTCACACACTATTTCTTTATCCATTCATCAGCTGATCTGTTTCCAAAGCTCACCTCCTGTGAATTGTGCAGCTATAAACATAACCCTTTAAAACAGAGGGGAAATACTTAAAGTCACAGGCAAAGACTTCTTGAATAGAATTCCAGTAGCACAAGAAATTGTATCAAGAATCAACAAAGGGGGTTACATCAAATTAAAAATGTCTGCATTGCAAAGGAAACAACAAAGTGAAAAGACAACCCATAAAATGGGAGAAAATTTTTGCTAGCTATTCTGATAGAGAACTACTACCAAGAATATATAAAGAACTCAAAAAAATTAATGGGCTCTTTTTTATTAACAGATACACATGCAACACACACACACACACACACATGCACACACACATACACCAGACTAATCACTGTATCTCTTCCTTGGGATGATTCCAAGACTTCTCGGAGTGCAGCTTCCAACAGTGCTATCTTTCCCAGAAGTGGCAGGGGTCCCTTTCTTCCCTTTGTGGGCAGCCGTGAAGGAGCCACAACCCAGCTATAGGAAACTTATCAAAGCAGAGAGTGAAGTCAGACAGGTGAGAGGAAAAATCCCTCAGAGCTGAGTTATGTGGGTCAGAAGAAGGAAGTCACAGATTTCATTCCAGCTCAGAGTAAGTAATGGCCAACTGGGCTGGGGATTTAGCTCAGCGACATAAGCACCTGCTTTGTAAGCATGAGGTCATGCGTTCGATCCCCGGTACCAAAAAAAAAAAAAAAAAATAGCCAACTAAATTGGCTCAGTATAGTTCTGGGTGTGGAAGATCCACCCTAGGGAGCAGTCTCACCAGAATGGTATAAAAGGGAAACGAAGGCTTGCTTCTGTTTCTTCAGAGGCACCCCAGTCCTCACCTTGACCTTGGATGACAACTCCTGGCTGCCCAAGTAGACCCTTCAGCTTCTCAGGCAGACTCTTCAGCTTCCCATTGAAGATCCTTCAGCCCCCTGATACAGACTCACAGGACGCTACACTGAGCTCCCGGCCTTCAACTGGATCCTTCAGATCTCCAGCAAGCAGACAGCCCTTTGGTGCTGTTCCACACCTGACTCTATAAGCGGCCACCGTAAGCCAATCTTGTAAACTTGTGTACATTTGTATATCTTGAATTAAATCTGTTTCTTTACTAAGCACTGATGGATATTGAATTTGGTACCAGAGAAGTGGGATCAATGCTGTGCCTCTACCTGACCATGTTGTCATATCCACGAGTAGAAAACAAGTCACTGGAAAATGCAGCCCCGGCAATCCTAAACCGCCTCAGCAAAGAACTAAAGAGGCAGAGTTTAAAATAAAAGAAAACAATTTATTTGATGGTGGCAAAAGGGGAAAAGAGAAAGATAACAGACAGCTGTTTTGGGAAGGTAGGGAGTACTCGAAACTGAAATACTTGTGGATTTTTGTCTTCAACTCTCTTTTTTGGGGGGAATAGTGATTTTTTCCCCTTCCCCCACACGGGCACCTGGAAATTGTCAACTTCTGACTGGCTCTCTGGCTGTCTTTAATCCTATCCTGAGCACCGCTATCTACATTTCTATCTGGTCATTTGATTTCTTCCTGTCCCTTTGGGATGTACAGCTGGAAGGGGCTCATAGAAAGGTAGATTAAGCAAAGAGAGCATGTGTGCTTTGCATATTAAATAAGAGTGCTTAGACAGCTGCTCCTTTCATTTTATCATAGGTGATGATGGGGCCTGGTTACTCTGGCCTTTCATGTTCCTGGTTGTATGCCTGTGTTGCCTGCTAAATAATTATTGAAGTCTAACTGCAGAGGCAAAAAGCTGCCTTTAGTAAGGCTTCCTATTAATTTCTTTAATAAAGCTTAATGAGATCCTATTTTGTCCTTTTTCCTGTGTATGACCCCGCTATTCCTACACTGTGGTTCAGGAGCCTTTCTGACTGGCTTGTGGGAAGAGTTTGGAAAGGTTTGGCGACGCTGGATGAAGAAATAGCCCCAGAATGCCTTAAGCTATACTTGATGGGAGATTTTGGTCAGAACTCAGAAAACCAGAATGCTCATAGAAACGCTGCTGGTAAAGATCAGACTAAGGAGGTTTCTGCTGGGAAGAAGGACTGCTTTAGCTGTTGGACTCCAGATGATTTGTATTATTGTTTGACAGAAAGTTTCATTTTGTTCATATCCAGAGACCTTGCCTGAGACTGAAATTAAGGGCAGTGAATTAATGAATCTTGCAGAAGAAATTTCAGGACAGTCTAATGTTGAGGCAGTGGCATGACAACTGTTGGGGGCTTTATCCAAATTTGTGTTGAGAATCAAAAGCAGAAAGTCAAGCAGAATAATTCAAATCATTTTGAGTCTGGCCAGAAAGGAAGTTCCAGTAAAGCTATAAATTTCAAAAATAGATCAGAGGAGAGCTTGTTTTCTGAGAAAGAAAAGCACAATGGAAAAGATAGCCTGAGGACATTACAAGAAACAGCAGGACTCCAGCTTCTGCAAATGCCTGAAGATGCAAAGGTAAAAGATGTTACTTTGAGAATACAGCCCCAGAGCACCATGTTCCAGATGACAGTGGGCTAGAGAACTTGTTCCTTGGGGTTTGGCTTATAAGCACTCATGCTCTACAGCCAAGACAGAAGGAAGACTGGCCTCTGTTCCAGCTGGCAACAGACTTTGGCATCAGCCATGTGGTGCTAGTTTTAGGTACATGCAGAAAGCAAGAGTTGTGGGGTCAGGAAGGTGTCCACCTGGATTTCAGAAGAAGGCCTGGGAGCCCACGTGGTGTGCCCCTAAGACAGTAGTTTGTGAAACTGTAAGTGTGAAGATAAGGTGTAGTGGAGGTCCCAAAAGGTTGGAGAAGCCAGGAACACAGATCATCTGAGAAAATCTGCAGAGGGAGCAGATTGGACCAAAGAGAGAAGTCATGAGAGAGGCAACTACACAGAATACTGTACTCTAGGGGTGGAGCCATCCAAGCCCTTGGAGTCCACCTCTTAACACAGACTGCCTCCAATGTTTGGGTAGGAAACTAAAGGACTTAATGTTTTCCTTGCAGGATTTTGGACTTGGCTTTGTACCCATTCATTTCTATCCCCCCATTTGTACCTTTTGGGATAGAAATGTGTATCTTGTACTATTGTATGTTAGAAGTGTTTAACGTTCTTTTCATTTACACACAGGCTTGAAGTTAAGAATCTGCCTGAAATCTCAAGAGACGGACTTTTCAACCATGCTGAAGCTGTTAGGACTTTTACAACTCTTAGAGATGGACTAAATGACTTTTTCACAAAGGGATATGCATGACTCTTTGGGTAGAATATTATGGCTGGTATCTAGATGTCACTCTGAAACCTCAGGCAGTCATAGGTGGACATTTTTGGAGGTACCTGAATCTAGAGTGTGTGATCAAGGATGTGATGCTGGGATTTACTCATAATGTGATACTGGAATTAAGAGTGCCCCACCATGGGTGTGAGTGCTACCCACCCTAAGGGTAGGAGGCCTGGATAGAATATAACTTGCTGCTTGCTGCTTTTGCTGCCTTCTCCCTTCCATGAAATGTTTCTCTTTTGTGATGTCCCTCTGTCATGCTCCCTGCCTTGGAAGCAGTTCACTATGGACTGAAACCTCTACAAACAATAAGCTGAAATAAACCTTTCCTTCTTTAACTTTTGATGTCAGGTATTTTGTCTCAGCAACAAGAAAAGTAACTAACAGGGTGTGACTCATTGTGGGTCACATTACTATGTGTCCGTACAATCAGGAGTCCCGGTTCTGCATTTTTTCTTTCTGTCCTATCACTTGTTTCCATCCTCAAGTTTCCCACTTTTTTTTATTTTAAAGAGAATAAAACAAAACAAAACAAAACAAAGCAGATCCGAACAATACAATGCAAGCCACACAGGATTTCAGAACAAGACAACAGGAAATCAACAGTGGTTACCATAATGTTTCTTGGTTTTTTTGAAACAGTTGACCCATATGGTTTAAGAAGGCTGTTAAAGATGTCACCATCATGTCCACCTAACACACTGACTAAGGGAGGAAAGGCAAGGGGCAAAATTGTGCCTTCCAACTGACCTTTTGCCTATAAGTAAACTTTACAGGATCCGTATCACACTCACTTTGGTTTTGGAAATAAGGGGGTGCATTTTATATAGAGAAGTTACTATGAACTACTAAAATGAAAAGTCCTTCTGTTGCAATTCTAAGTGACTTGGGCATAAAATACTTCTCCTTCCCTCAAAATACTGTGTTGGTGGTCTAAATTCTAAACAAATGCTAGATTACAGCTGAGGTTTAGAAATATATATAAAATTTTCGAATTACCACATAAAATTTTCCTCTAATATTACAATCTTCTTATACTTGGAAATGATGCAAAGAGCTCCCAACACAGGAGAACTTGCTTATTTTAAGTTACAGTGTTCGGCTTCTGTGACACAACATAGTGATGTATTCCTGAATTCATTTGCCTGTTTATTTTTATGAGATGGAGTCTCACTATGTTGTCCCAGCTGGCCTTGAACTTGTGATCCTCCTGCCTCTGCCTACTGAGTAGCTGTGATTACACCATATGATTAGTTTTATATTCTTACATTTAAACAGCAGAATCCAGAGAAAAATGCTAAAAAAATATATGGAACTTGAATTACTTCAATTCTTTCATTCTGTGTAATTGTTTAGGGTTTAATTTTATGCTAAAATTCTGAAACAGTAAAATAGAGTTCAAACCATGATATATGTATTATGTATAGCAACTGCAAGTGTATCTGAAGTAATTTTAACTTGATTTTTAAAATACAATATTCTGTTCTTTTAAATTGATAATTTTTTAAATCTATAAAAAAAATTCAGAAATTAAAACATTACTTTAGTGGTTGCTTAATTTGTACCTTTTGTAGATAGCAACTGGCTGATTTGGAGGAACACAGGCTGAGTTGATAGCAAATGAGGTGTGAAAACAACTTAATGTTTGTATTGTTTGATTGACTTTCCAGGCCTAAAGCCAGTAGTCTGAGCACCTATTTATAATGTAACAATAAGCAATGTAGTAACTATGGGAGATTTCCTTCTGTCTTGTTATTGAAATCCAAAATTGTTCTCACTGTTTTGTTCTGTTCCATTTTATTGCTTTGTTTTATTCGATGTTCTGTTTTGAACAGTTTCATTATGTTCTGTTTTTTTTTAACTTTATTATGTCTGATGATATGGGCAACAATTTTGAAGATAACAAAGGGCATTATGGTAGCCATTGTTGATTTCATATTATCCTGTTTTCAAATTCCATATCACTTTCACTGTTGTTGTTTTTTTTTTGGATTGGCTTTATTATGTTTTATTTTGTTTGGTTTCATTAAAGTAAAATTTTAAAGTATGTATAATTTTTCTTTTTCCAAAAATGTATTAATGAAATTTGAAATTATTGATTTATTTCTTTTTCTGCTGCATTTATTTTTATACTGGTAAGCTTGTACATACAAAGTTATTAAAAGAAAATATTCACTGTGTTTCTTTTCTGGTCAGTGTTTATTTCATTTTACTATTATTTCTGAAAATTAATTTTTCAATTAAAGCTAAGAATGTTAAAATATGATTCCTCCTGTATCAGACACATTATACGTACTTTTGTCTAGTTACAAGAGTATGAAATAGAATCTACATTCCAGGAGCAGTGGGCCAACACCACCTGACCCATGTCCTATATAATTTTATCAGTTCATGTATTTCCTCATCAACCACATTCTCTCTCACACAATAGCTGCTTGCTTACATTTTTTATGCTTCTCTAATAGTCAGTCCTGTGAGTGTCACAGACAATGGGCTTTGCACACAAAAGGATCTGAGTGTGAGTTATGGTTCTGCCACTTTGCTGTATGTCCTTGAACAAATACCTTGGTTCTCTAAACTTGGATATTCTCTGAAATAAGGGAGCAATAATGGTACCTACTTCATTGACTCTTATGAAGCTTCAAAGCAATAATATCTATCAATAAATATTCATTCATTATCACTGTTATTGTCACTGAAACCCTTTCAGTGACCAACTACAGAGTACATAGCCCAATCAGTAATGTATAACTGACTCTCAGTAGCAACTATTCTAATCAAGCTGAATTAAATAATTGTCTCCTCTATTTAAAGTAGAAACTGACTCTCACAAATACTTTTTTAATTTCTATTTCTTTAGTTCTGACTTATCTATGTAGCTCAATGACCTTGAATTATCTTTCCATAAAATAAATAAATACAGTAAATAACTAAACAACTAAATTAGCATGTTTTGTTGAATCTCAAATATATATTGAATATATATATATATATTCATTTCTGTGTTTCTGAGATGAAAGAGAAGAAAAACTTCTGTCTGTCTGTCTGTCTGTCTGTCTGTCTGTCTGTTCTCAGGTACACAGCCAAGTATTTTTCCCCATATCTTTTGAGGTATAGTTGACAAAAAAAATTGTGTGTATTTGTGGTATACAATGTGATGTTTTGATATACATATACATTGTGAAATGAGGACCCCAGCTAAGTTAATTCACATATCCATCAATTTACATAGTTAACTTCTTGTATGTAGTAAGAGCCAGTCTGTCTTAGCTAATTTTAAGTATTAGTGGTAGTCACCAGGCTAGGTATTCATCCTCATCCTGCAGAACTGAAACTTCACACCCACTGCCCAACAGCTAGTGTTTATGTAAGGCCCTGATCAAATCTGATGATCTGAGCATGAACAAGCAGAGAGGAAAGCTCATCTCCACCCAGTGAGCATTCCTAGTTGTGAGACAAAGTGAGGTTATTATTCCCCTCTTGTTGATAAATTGGATGATTTAGGAAGAGAAATGGAAAGAATTTCTTGCAAGTTGGAGGCATTTTAATAGACAGAAACATTCCTAAAACTTAAAGAACTTGCCACTTCTTTCTTGGTTGTCTTATTTTTGGTTTTATTTGCTTGTTTGTTTGTTCTTTGCTCAATATTCATTCAGAGGCATTCAGACTCACCCTTTCATCAGGGTTCAAGTGCTCCTTCTACTCCACTGAGACATTTGGACCATAAAGTCTCATCTTTCACATAAGCAGACTACATTAACAGAGGAGGCAGGAAGGGGAAAATCCCGTTCTGGAAATTTTTTTTTCTTAAAATAACACAAGTTGGAAACTTCATCTCAACCAATGATTGCTAGGCTTGTGAAATACACATTCTCTCAAACCTGATAAGGAAATACTTAACGCATTATCTTGTGCATCCGTACATAACAAGCTGCATAATATTTTCATTAGATCTTTCTGTCCAGGTGATGCATGGCTCCCTTCTACCACTGTCTCCTGCAGTCCACCCATTTTCAAGTTAACACTGAAGGAAACCTCCAGAAGAGGGCAGAGCGAAGGAGGCAGCATAGCAGTTTGTACTTTCATGTAATCCTGTCTTCCCCAAACTCCTCTTTGTGAAGCTGGGAAGGGGTCTGTTATGGCTTTTATCTAGACATCCCCCCAAAGCCTCATGCAGTCACAGGTGGTGCTTTTGCAGAAGTGCCTGGATCTAGAGTATGTGACGCTGGGATTGACTCAGGGTGCAGCGCTGGCCTTGAGGCCACTAGGATTGAGGATGTGAGCGCTACCCACCCTAGTAGTCTGGTTAAGTAAAAGGGGCAGAAAGATGATGTTAAGGTCCCTTGTTGCTTTGCTACCTTCTGTCTACCGTGAACTGTTGCCCCTCCGCTATGCCACCTTACCTTGAACTGAAACCCTTATAAACTGTGAGCTAAAAATCCCTTCCTCCAAAGGAAAAGGAAAAAGATACAAATTTGTGTGTGTGTGTGTGTGTGTGTGATAGCTAAGATATATACATATATATGATAGCATATATAGATGATAGCTAAGATATTATACAACTTATTCTATTAGTTCATGGAAAAGAACAGCTAATATTCATATGTTTGATCAATTTTGCATGTCTATATCTAGTAATCTAAGCAACTCTTTTAAAGATAACAATATGCAATATAACAACCATTGCTAAATTCCTATCATCTTGTTTTGAAAGCCTATATTGTTAATGTTTTGAGTTTTTTGTTGTTGTAGTTGTTGTCTGTATGTCTTTTTTTCTGCATTTTTTTTCTCTTTAAAATTAAATAAATAAAAACCTTTCCTCCTTTAACTTTGGGTGGTGGGTATTTGTTTCAGCAACAAGAAAAGTAACTAAGGCAGGTCAAAAACAGATGTGTTCCCACCACCTGAAACCCCAACCTCACTATCTCCCTGCTGAGAACCACAGTCCTCTGCCTGAGACATTAATGGTACAGAAAGATCCAGGGACACTGGCAGAGACAACATATGTGAAGGTCCTTATACACACTGCTGGGGATTCCATTACATGAGAAACCATGAATAGTCATTTAGTTTTACTATGAATAGCAATTGAGTACTGCCTATCAAATAACTTTTAATAAGTGTTACTGCTTAATAGTAACATTATTTACTAAATAATATTTAATAGATGTTACTTGTTTAATTATGTGATACATAAAATAAATGTTATTAATTAAGTAATAATATATTTGCTCAATTTTAAAATTAAGCATCAAGCTTCTAAAAGTAAATACAGCCATGCACTAAATAACTTTAAAGTCAATGGCAGGCTGCATAGACAATGCTGTATCATTATAACCTGGGTGAGGAGGAGGCCATACACCATGGAGATTTATGGAAGGACACTTGCATAAGTCAAATATAAATAGAGAAAGGATAAGGGGAGGGAGGATGCACTCCAGAGTTTACATTAAAAGAGGAAAGATAAGACATGGGTATTATTTCCAAACCTCATGGTCTTTCCCCTCAAGAGGACCACAGTCTTCCTGAAAAGTTGAGGACTTTTTGCTCCACTACTCTGCCGACGATCTCTGTTTGCCTCTGTCAGCCGCTGGCCAGCTCACTCTCCAGTCCTCTCTGGAGGAGCCCTCCCCTCCTCAAGGTGCGGCTGCAGCGTGTTACTCGCCCATTTCCAACTTTGAGAGCCAGGGCATACAGCCCAAGTTGGTGCCAACAGAGAAAAGTAAGTCATGCAAAGGTGGAAGGAAAGGACCCTGGTGACTCAGCCTCAAAGCCTCTTTTCTGCTTCTAGAACTTTTCAAAATCCTTCTCTTTATGGCCAAGAGTCAACAGGACATTTGTGCAAGATTCACCCTTCCAAAATCCTCTAAAGACTAAGGTGCGAAATGAGTATGGCCCAAGTGCTCTTAAGGCTGTAATATGTAATGTGTAATTTCTGACCTTTTAAATAGCCTGAATCTGAGATAGTTCTAACACTGCAGAGTGAAATAATACTTTACTGGTGGAGTTTGAGTCATTTAATATGTGAAACCAGGTTTTTACAGTTTAACACAGAAATAAATGAGAAATGCAAGGACAACGGGCTTCAGAAGCCAAATAGTGAGGCCATGGTGGGACTGTCCCTTGATAGAGCCCAGTCAACAAAGCACAGTCCTGGAAAAAAGTGTCCAAGGTCCGACCTGAGTCCAAGCCTGCAGCTATAATCACATGCACAATGGTTTACTCAACAAGAAAAAGGGCCCAGAGGAAGAAAAATCAATTTTAGAAAATTGTGGAAATATCCCCAATGAAACAAAACCAAATGAAAGAGGGCTTCAGAGAATGGATTTCAGCAAAGAAAAAATGTTTAAGTGCACAGAATTTTTCAAAGTACTGTTCAATTTATTTCATACACACACACACACGTTTTTCTGGTTTGCACAAGCAGTCAAGATCAGCAGAGATTTCTCTAAGTAGACGTTCTTCATTCTTTCAGGAGCAGATAAAATATAAAATTGACATCTGTTTTCCCCAGGCTGAGTCTGCAGTCAGTTGTCAATGAGCTTTACTGTCATGTCTTTTTGTTTTTCACTAAGCTAAAAGAACAATTTTATAGCTATTTACTGTATCTGGTTGTGGCTTTTGTTTAGTTCTAATAAAGCACATTCCATGTATCACAGAGACAACAGTATGGCTGCAAGGGGAAATCACTGCTGCTCCAACAGTGAGGCTTGCGGCTCAGCCAACAGTGCTAAGCTGCAGCTGGTCCCTCGCAGATGCTTTCCTTCCTAGTTCCATCTTCTCCTTGCTTCCCCTGTGAACGTGAGATGTTTAACGGCATCACTAATCTCTACCCATCAGATGCCAATAGTGTCTTCCAGTTGAGACCTAGCTTGTTTTAATAGTTACTATGTTGTTTTTTCATTGACATCCCTGCCAGTGAAACCTCTCCCAGTATCACATTGCCCATCTCCTCGCCATCTCCACCCCACACCATGAACCCATTGTCTACACTCCTACTTGAATGATCTTTCTAAAAGTTAATCTGACCATTTTCACTGTGTCTATGTGTCTCCACCATGGTCTCAATAGACTGTGAGGAAACACTTTCTTTTGAGTGACTGTGTTTGTTGATTGCACTGTAAGCTCCTGAGAGCTGAAACCAGATCTCCTTGACCTCTACAATCCTGGAGGCTAAGAAAGCCTATGACACATAGTCACCCAGCTTGTGTTTTATGGATGTTGGAAACAGAACAGAAGGAGTGCCCTCCGGAACTCTGACTCTGTGGAGACACTGGGCCAGGACACTAGGCTATGCCTGTTGCCTATTCTCCCTCCCAAGAAAGTCTGAAGGGCTCAACTCAAATTTTGGAGGGAAAAGTAGCCTTAAATAAATGTATATCCTCTCAAATGCTGACAGATCACAGGATCAAATGGATTGAAAACGATATTTTCCTTTTACATGCTGCAGTTGACTGAGCACCTACCCAATGCTCAGACCTGTGCCAGCTGTTGCACGGACTGTAACAAGCTTAACTGAGAGTTACTGATAAAAACAAGGCTTCCTGTTAAGAGAGGGAAGTTCCAGTTAATCCTCCCAATAACTGTGATACAATTCTAGGCACTTCACCATTATATGAAAGCAAAAATCTCAAAAGTGAATAAAGATTTCTAAAAGTAGTAGCTATGATTAAGCCTCAGACTCACAGAGGACATTAAGAGGAAGGGAAATTAAGTAAGTTATATCTGTTCCATAAAAATACTGCGGGACAGGACTTTCATAAGTTTTATTTTATGTATAATTGGAAAATAATAATTATATATATTCATGGGGTATAATGTACTGTTTTGATACATGTATAATTTACAGAATGACCAAATCAAGATCACCAACATATCACTCCAAATATATGTCACTTCTTCATGGTGAAAACATTCAAAATTCTATCTTTTGCTATTTTGAAAAATGCACAGCACATTGTTATTAACTATAATCACCGCACTGTGCAGAGCAACACCAGTGCTTACTCCTCCTAACTGAAATAGGACCCCTGTGGAAAGTCTTTCTCTCTTTCCACCCCGCTCCCTTAGCCTCTAATAACCACCATCCTATTTACTACTCCTATGACCTCCACTTTTTGTAGGTTCTAAGAGACATCATACCATATTTATATCTCAGAGGCTGGCTTATTTAATTTCACATAATGACCTCTAATTCCATCCATGTTGTCACAAGTGACAAGCTCTCATTTTTCATGATGGAATAATATTCTGTTGTGTGTATATACCACATTTTTCTTTCTCTGTTCATCAGTTGACAAACATTTAGGCTGTTTCTGTAGTTTGTTTGTTGTGAAGATTCCTGAAGTAAACACAGGACTGCAGACATGCCTTCAACATAGTGATTTTGGTCTCTTTGAGTATAAACCCAGAAGTAGGATTGCTGGTTCACATGGTAATATTTTATTTTGTTGTTGTTGTTGTTGTTGTTGTTGTTGTTGTTGCTTTTAAGAAATCTCATGCTGTTTTCCAAAATGGCTCTACTAACTTACATTATCTGCAATAGTACAAGGGTTCTCTTTTCTCCATATCCCGACCAACATGTATCTCTCATCTTTTTGATAATAGTCAGTCTAGTGCTTGTGAGGTAACCTCTAGTCGTGGTTGCAATTTCCCTGATAATTAGAGATTGTGAACATTTTTCTGTATAGCTCTTGGCTATGTGTACATCTTTTTTTTTTTTGAGAAATATCTGTTCAAGTCTTTTTTTCTATTTTTATTAGGATTACTTTTTTATTATTGGGTAGTTTGATCCTTTTATATTTTAGAAATTAGTTTTTATCAAATGCATGGCTTCCAAATATCTTCTCCTGATCTAAGGGCTGTTTCTTCACTCTCCTAATTATGTCCTTTGCTAAATAGAAGCTTTTTGGTTTGATAAAACAAGACCATTTTTGAAATGTAAAAGCATGTTATACATTAGAATAACACTCATTTTTATTTCCTGAAGACTTTCTCCAGTGTCACAATGCCTCCAGTGCTAGGCAAGCCCTCTGCTACTGAGCCATGCCCCAGCCTGTTCTCTAATTCTAAGTGAGGTTTTAACTTAAAACTCCCAGGGTATTAACAAAACAGTTAAGTGTTTATTCACTTCTTCAGTCAGGGAGCTGGAAAACAACTTTGGCACAGTAGATGGCACTGTTTTCCTGAATTCTCAGCCAGGGTTGGCCAGAAGACCCTTTTAGGGTTATGTGAGATTAGGTCTGTTGTAAGAATTCTCTAGCCTACCACAGCCATTCCTGTTGGGTCATCCTGTGCAGCAGGCCAAACTGCCCTATCACAACCCCCCTCTGCCAGCAACTCCCCTTTTCCTGTGTCTAACACATCGGCTCATCCTTTTCTCTTACAACCTCCAGGAAATGGCCTGTGTCCCGAGACATCTATGCAGGTTTTCTAAACAGAATGGACAGTCCTGTCAGTGGTTGTTCAGCAGTGTAGCCACTCCTGGCTATGATGCATGAATGCTTTATCATCATTCATTTCACTAAATACTAATGGAGCATCTAACATAGATCAGACACTGTACACACGTTGGAGACAAACAAGCAAAAAAAAAAGGGCTAGTGTGTGGGATCTCCTGTCAAGAAATTGACAAGCTAGAAAGGACACAAGAATGTGATTACAGGATAGTGTGATAAAGGCTGACAGAAGTGGGCTAAGGAAGTGTCAGGAAAGCCCCAAAGAGGCCCAAAAGAAGGAGATGAAACATGTCTGACTAGAGGAAGGGAAAGCTGAGATGGGCAATGGAAGGAATAGTCAAAAGGAGGAGGCAAGAAAGGGATTCCGGGCAGAGAGGGCAATGGCAAGATCCACCAGAGATTTGTGCATTCATGAAGTTGGGTTGAAAATACAAGCAGCAGATACATGAGGAACTAGGAGAGACTGATAAAAAAACTGGAGAATAGAACAGAGTGGAATGCTCACATCATTTTAGTGGTTAGGTTTTATCTAGGCAGATTTAGGATCACCTTTGAACAATCATAAAATACACATTTATAAGCTACACCCCAGTATTACTGACTCTCTGGGCTCTTACACTTTCTATCAGAATAAGACAGAAACACCTTGGCACAGTCCATTAGTAGTTTCCTTTTCACTCAGACAAAATACCCACCATCTGCCCCTCAAAGGAAGACAGATTTACTTAGATGCAGTTATAGAGGGTCCTGTCCTTGTTTGACTGATTTCATGGCAGAAATAGCTTGGCAGAAGGGAACAATAAAGGAAAATTACTTGACCCATAGCAACCAAGAAAAAAAAAAAGAGGAAAAAGAAAGGAGCTAGGGGCAAGAACATACTTTTCCAGGTCATGCCCCCAGTGACTCATTTCCAGCCAGACCCATCCTAACAGAACATGTAGTTGTGAACATCATTACTGATGAGTAAACAAAACCCCCCTCCCCTGCCTTGACCCCATCAACTTCCAAAGCTCCACCTCTGAACACATAATGATGCTTTGTGGAATATTTTAGATCTAAATCATAATATTTGGTTCTGGCCTCCAAAAGGCTCATGTTCATCTCATTATGTAGTATGTTTTTGGCCCATTTCTAAGAGTGGCCAAAGTCTTAACAGTTTAAGCATTGCTGAAAAGTCTACATCTAAAGTCTACTCTGAGATTCAAAGAAAATTCTTAGCTGTGAGCCTCTCTGAAAATAATTTTTTAAAAAATTAAATTCTTATACCATGGCACAGGGTAAGCATATCTATAATGACTGGTATTTAGGAATCAGACTAAAGTATGACCAAAAATCAGCAGAATGAATAAATCCTGTAGCTGCATGTCCACCACCTATATTACCTTGTGATGAGACATGAGTTCCAGAGGTCTTGGGCAACTCTGCCCAATGGCCTTACTGCCTGCACCCTCTCTAGGGCTGGCTCTGCTCACTGCCTGCACTTTTTCTCAGCAGATTTTTCATATTCCTTGCATCTACAACTTCCTGGAGTATCCACTGTATCTGTGGCTTTATTTTCACAGCATCAAGCATCACCTATTTCAGAGACTCCTTGCCTGGCCTCCCAGGTCTTCCTCTGAAATCTTAGTGAAAGCCTTCCTGACCCTCAGTGAAAACCTCCCTGATCCTTGGTGAAGAACTTCTTGCATTCTGCATGCCTGCAAAACCAGAAATAGTTCAGCCAGTTCAGCCAGTAGCTTCTGAGTGCCCTGATACCTGAATTTGGGGAAACTCTTCCTTAGGTGAGTCTCAGTGAACAGGGCACCCTGGGGCTCTCCTCAAAGCAAACACTTTCACTGCAGGTGCTAGGCTTTTTTTTTTTTTAATGGTACTAATATTTTTAGCAACCATAGTCTTCTTGGCTCCAACTTTGCAAGTGCTTCCTTTCTGGCCAAGCTATAAAATTCTTGTACCTTTTGGTTCTACTTCTTGCTCCCAATTCTTACTGTAAATCTGGCTAACTGCAGCCAGCAATGCCCATGTCACAACCTGAGCATTAAGCTCCTATGAAATTTCCTCTAGGAGATTATTTAGTCTTTAACTTTTAAATTTAGCTTCAAACAAAATCTTAGGACAAGAAAAAAATGCAGATAAAAACTTGTCAAAATAAATTACACATGGCCTTAAATCCATTTTGCAACACTTCTCATTCCCAGCTGAAATCTCATGAGCCCAGCTTTTAGTGGACATATTTCTATCAGCAATCTCGTCTTCTGAGCTTCACCAGAATTTGCCATCAGGTTGTGCTCACAGCGTTCTAGGTTTTCTCTAGCCTGCCTCTCCAAACCTTTCCTAACTCCCTCCACAAACCAGTTCTAAAGGCTTTTGAATCACTTGGTTAGATACAGTCATAGCAATGATCCTATTCTTAGTTCCAAAGGTCAGTCTATGGTTAGCTGGCTCCAAGGCAGAAACAGCATGGTGAAAAACCATAGCAGAGAGAAGTTGTTCAACCCAAGGCAAGAGAGGTAGAGGGAAAATAGAGGAGCCAGGAGTAAGAATAGCTTCCAGGTCATACCAGTGACCTATCTGCAACTAAGCCCCAACACCTAACAACACATTCAGCTATGAATTCATCAATGAATGAAGCTACTGATTAGTTTAGCAACAGCTTGATCCAATCACCTTCCAAGATCCCTGCCTCTGAACACATGAAATTTTGGGGAACATTTTAGATCTAAACCAAACACAGAGGAACAAGGCTTTTATTATGCTTGAGCACAAGCTGGGAAACCATGGGGGACAGAAACTGCAGGCCTACCCTGCCGGAGTCCAGCTGCGGCAGGGCTAGGGTTTCCCAAAGGTGGTCAGGGAGTCGGCGATTGAGAGACAGAAAACACTGCACACCAGTCTGTGAGTGAATTTGAATCCGCCTTTATTTTTTAGAAGCTGGAATATATATTTGTCAACCCTGGCAACAATCCCCAGTCCCAAGCAGGAAACGCCCCAGGCCCAGGACCAGGCAGGGACAATCCCAAACAATAGGTGTTAATTGACCTCAACTCCAAGTAGAAGGCGCCCCAAGTTCAGGGCAATAGGTATCAATTAACATTTTAATCTTGACATTTAGTCAGCCTGGGAAATGCAATCCGACTTACAGGACGCCCGCAGGAGGCCCGGACGCCCATAGGAGGAAGAGATGTGTGAGATTATTAGGCCGCTCCCTACATTGCTTTTCTTATCATTTATGGGAGTGGCAGTCCCTGCAAGGACAGCGCCTGTCTTAGGTTAAGGACTCTTTACATGTACCCAACCAGGCCTTACCCGTCATGGGCCTATAGGACAGCAATTGGTCCTGTGTCTGTCTTAGGCGGCCGGTGGCGTAACATATGGGTCCTAGTTGTCCGTCTCTGGCTGTCTGTCCAGTGTCTCAGGGTAGTTGTCTCACAGGAATTTTGTAAATCCTCCTCCATGAGCTCTTTTATTTCTCTCACATTATTCACAGAAGGCAAAACCCCACAATCAGTCCTCACAAAGGGGTTATCTAGAGGGCCTCCAGCAACCCCCCTGGAGTCTCCACCCTCGACTCCATATTGAGCATTATATAAAAACATACACATGTGAACTACACAAATTACAATTATCAGTACAAAACATTTCAAGATCCCTGCGCCCAATTCCCACATGTGGTGTCCTTTTCCTGGAGAAGCGATTGTCACAAGGCGTGGATGGACTAGGACGCGTCATGGACAGAAAAGGGCGCCGCATCTCCCCCTACTTTAATTTTTAATTTTAAGCCGAATAGTTGTGTTTATATTTGAAATTAATGTTGTAATGAAAATGGCCAAAGAAGCAATAATAGAAATTAAGGCTGTTATTTTCAAAATAAGAGCTGTTACAAATCTTTTGGGCCTAACTAATTTGTATAATTGTTGTATAACATAGTATCTTGGGTCATCAAACCATTTTCCAGATATTTTAACAGGCACAAGTATGTGTGAGGGTTGATGAATAATTACAAAAATAGTATAATTTTTTGACATAGCTGAATTAATGTAATTAGTAATAATGTAATTTTGACAATGGATTTTATATGACCCTTCTATTTTTCTTATAGAGAAAGTTTTTAGATTATCCAAAAGTAATGTAAACGGAGAATTTAAGCAAGTCCAAACAGAAAAGGGAGTGGGACTTGATTTTTTTTTTTTTTTTTTGTCTCAGGTGGTAGGGTTATGGTGATCGACGGGACCATCCATCCTGGGGGTAGGGGAGGACGAGGTCTCCTCCTTTGAGGCAGCTGTAGTTCTGACGAGGCAATTGGGTATCCAAATGGGGGATTTTTTATCCTGTGGAAATACACAAGAATAGCCTCACCCAGAGGCTAGTTAGATATCTGGGCCTTTCCATAATTTAGTAGTTAAATCTTTTTATTTGACAAAAACCTGAGGAATTAAGGTAGGACATTTTTAATGTCTCTCCATATTATTTATTTGATTATGTCCAATATTTAAATAATTAATAACAAATAGGGCATGTTGTAGAGTGTGATGAGAATAATGAGGGTGACAGAACCACAGTTTCAATAGCAGGAAATAATCTGGTCACGTATTGAGAATCAGAGTAGAGGTTAAAGGGTTTAGGGACTTGTTTGAAAACTTCAATTATCGCAATTAATTTTGCCCTTTGAGCTGAAGTTTGGCAAGTATCTATCACCTTTTTAACATGATCTATTTGATAAGCGGCTTTTTCATTAGAGGATTTATCTGTAAAAACAAGGGTAGCATAATCTAAAGGTTGTTCAGAATAAAATTTAGGAAAGATAAAAGGATGTTTTTGCAGAAATAACAGTAGGGGGTTTCCAGGGAGATGATATGTAACTTCTCCTAGAAACCCAAGAAAGGCTTTTGCCCAGTTTAAAAGAATTTTGTAACAAATTTATAAACTGTTGGGCTGTAATTGGAACAGTTATAATCTGAGGGTCTTGTGCAAATAATTCTGTGCTTCTTTTTCTTTCTTTGCTAATTAATTGGGCTTGTTTGGTTTCTCCTGATTGTTTCCCTTCAAGGGGCATTCCCTAGAAAAATGTCCTGACTTACTGCAGGTGAAGCAGAATCCTTTTTTAGCATTGTCTCTTTTAGTATTATTAGACTTATTTAGCGACTGCATAAATTTACTATATGTTTGACCTTGTAGGGCTGCAGCCATGGCAAAGCCCTGAATATGTGCCAGGGAGGCATCCTTGTACATCTTAATATAATTTCCTATAGATCCTTCTTTTCTCTTTTTTTTTTTTTATAGTTTCTTTTAGACCCATCAAGCGAAAGTGGTCTGTCTTTGTCCAGATTTATTTCTTTAGCCATGCAAACCATTTTGTGTGTAGGGTCAAAACAATCCTTTAGTACATTCCAAAGGGGAAAGGCATTATAAGGAACTCCCTCAGGCCCACAAATATCATAATGAGCCTTCATTTCTTTGTTTATTTTTATTCACGTTTTTAAATCTAGTGACCCTTCCTCAGGAAACCAGGGGGAAACTTGGTGCACAAAAGCGATAAAGTGCACAAAAGCGATAAATTCCCGTAACTGTTTAGTAGATACAGTAATACCTCTTGCTTTTAGCATATGTCTCAGAATTTTGGCATATATATGTCCTTTTTTGGACTCTGTATGTCCCATTACGATTATGATTTCTTGCCTCCGTACTTTTCTAAGTACCGGACCGTGTCCGCGGGTCTGTAGCACCCTATGTAAGAATCCTATCCCTGACGAAATAGAAAAAGACTTACCTTCAGGTCCCTGTTCAGGCGCCAGATGCCGGAGTCCAGCTGCGGCAGGGCTAGGGTTTCCCAAAGGTGGTCAGGGAGTCGGCGATTGAGAGACAGAAAACACTGCACACCAGTCTGTGAGTGAATTTGAATCCGCCTTTATTTTTTAGAAGCTAGAATATATATTTGTCAACCCTGGCAACAGCCCCCAGTCCCAAGCAGGAAACGCCCCAGGCCCAGGACCAGGCAGGGACAATCCCAAACAATAGGTGTTAATTGACCTCAACTCCAAGTAGAAGGCGCCCCAGGTTCAGGGCAATAGGTATCAATTAACATTTTAATCTTGACATTTAGTCAGTCTGGGAAATGCAATCTGACTTACAGGACGCCCGCAGGAGAACCGGACGCCCATAGGAGGAAGAGATGTGTGAGATTATTAGGCTGCTCCCTACATTGCTTTTCTTATCATTTATGGGAGTGACAGTCCCTACAAGGACAGCGCCTGTCTTAGGTTAAGGACTCTTTACATGTACCCAACCAGGCCTTACCCGTCATGGGCCTATAGGACAACAATTGGTCCTGTGTCTGTCTTAGGCGGCCGGTGGCGTAACATATGGGTCCTAGTTGTCCGTCTCTGGCTGTCTGTCCAGTGTCTCAGGGTAGTTGTCTCACAGGAATTTTATAAATCCTCCTCCATGAGCTCTTTTATTTCTCTCACATTATTCACAGAAGACAAAACCCCACAATCAGTCCTCACAAAGAGGTTATCTAGAGGGCCTCCAACAACCTCCCTGGAGTCTCCACCCTCGACTCCATATTGAACATTATATAAAAACATACACATGTGAACTACACAAATTACAATTATCAGTACAAAACATTTCAAGATCCCCGTGCCCAATTCCCACATGTGGTGCCCTTTTCCTGTAAAAGCGATTGTCACAAGGCGTGGATAGACTAGGACGCGACATGGACAGAAAAGGGCGCCACACTACCCCAAAAAGAAAGGACATCTGCAAGGCATTTCACAGTACCTACAAGGTAGGCAGGGACCCAGTCTCTTGATGTCATCACATGTAGAGATGAGCTTTTAATCATGCACGTGCTGTTTTTCATCAGACCTCCTTATGCAACACATGTCTTAGTACCATCTTAAGAATTCACCTCAGGGTGAGAGTTTTTCTATTTCAATAAAATAAAAGTAACTATAGGTTACACTAGTGACTAATTTATTGATGCATCCTCCTCCATCAGCTGGAATTCACCCCTTATCATCTATGAAGTTTCCTAATTGATTTGTTGGTTAGGTTTTGGTTTTGGAATGGTTTTTGATTTTTGGTGGTTGTTTTGTTTTTGGTAAGGGAGACAGAGAGGAAGAAATAGAGACAGAGGAACAGAAAAAAAGAGAAAAACAGAGAGAAATGAAGAGATTCTAGCAATTTCACTGAGCTATATTCAAGCTTATGTATGTATGTATGTTTGCATGTATGTTTTTATGTATGCATTTAGAAACAGTTTTCATTAAGTTCTTAAGTTGCCCATGCTGAGATCAAACATGCAGTTCTTCTGCCTCAGCCTCCCAACCTAATTGGGAACAGGGCAGCCTTAGGGGGTTTGATCTTGGTGATCTTGTTTTTCTTGATTAGCCTTTTGGTATGTCTGCCTATAACATTAACTTTGAAAGCTGAGCTGACTTCTCATCCCCCCATCTCCTACTGTATTACATTTATTTTATAGCCTTGAAGACTACACTGTTTTTTATATTCTCAATTTCCCAATGTGTTTGTTAACCCCACAGGACTGAGGGCTAACCTAGCTGCTCACCATTTCATAAGTCTCTAGAAAAGCCAGAAATCTTCCATTTCATCACACGTTCAGGTGGCTTGGGTGCACTTTTCTCAAAAACCCCACACACATGCTCAAAGACTACTTCTGTAAATGATGGGAATTCTTTGAGGCATTTACATGAACATATAAAATAAAGATTTGTGTTTAGAGATTTGTGTTTTGTGGTTAAAGAAGGATGGATTTAAAAGGACAACCATAGAGGTAGACAGACATCTTACAAGGCCTTTACAGTGGTCAAAGAAATGATAAGGACCCCAATCAGAGAGCTAGCCAAGGAAAAAATGAAACTCCTCAGACATGCTGATTAGACTGTGAAAGATGAAACAAAAATTGAATGGGACCCCATGCATGGCAACCCCGCTGAGATATGAAGTACACAAGAGTAGGTAATTTTTAGAGAAAGATATACACTGACGTCTGTTTCACATGACAGTATTAGATGCTTATGGACATCGAGATTGAGAGACCTAATAAGAAGCTGAGAGGGGGCGAGGTCATGAGGTCAAGCCCCGGTACCACAAAAAAAAAAAAAAAAAAGAAGAAGAAGAAGAAGCTGAGTGGGGGAGTCCCAGTCAGCAGCCGCTGAGAATCGACTATAGTGGAATCCAGGTGGCTACAAAAGGCAACTCGCTGGCTCTCCTGGTAAGCACCTCCCTCCAGTCAATGGCTCCCATAAGCTCATCAGCAGGCAGGATGGAAATCAAACATCACAAACCCTCCCCCCCACTCCGCCCCCTTTAGCAACTGGGGACAAGTCTAAACATGACTTGAGAGGAGGACTGTATGCAATATAGCAAATACAGGGGATTTCCTTCCATCTTCTGTTTGAAGGCAAATGTTTTTTTCACTGTTTTGTTTCATTATGATTAATTGTATTACACTATTCAATATTCTCTTTCAAATGGTTTTAAAATGCTCTGTTTTTTATTTGATTTTGCTATACCTGACTGGACAACTATTGTGAAGATAGTGAGATATACTATGATACCTATTACTGTTATCCCGGTATCCTGCTGTGAAGTTCTGTACCAATTTCACTGCATTGTCTTGATTGGCTTTGTTCTATCTTGTTCTGTTGTATTTTTACTTCCTTCAAAATTAAAGAAGAAGAAGAAGAAGAGGAGGAGGGGGAGGAGGAAGAAGAAGGTGAGTGGGTGTCTGAGCCTTTAGGCTATGGATAAAGCATGAGCTAGAGACAGATCTAGTACTACAGTCCAGGACCATGAGACCTAGAAAGAAGTCATGCAGAGGATTCAACATGCAAGTGCAGCAGAGTTCTGGAGAGCACCAGCTGACATGGACCTGCTAAGAAATGGGAGCCATTGTGACATGGAGAAACACATGTGGAGAAGCTGAAGGAGGACCAGGCAAAGGGTGTGACAGGCTCCAAAGGAAGAACACTATACTGCAGCAGGGAGAAAGCACAGTGCCTTGGCCTGAGCCATAGACTGAGGTCAGTTAACTCCTTGTATGGCTAACACTCATTAAATGTGTAAAGTAAGCAAATTATTTTTTACTTTTTATGTCTCCATTTCTTCATCTGTAAAATGGGCCTGTGTAAGGCAGTATGCACCTC
The DNA here is from genome assembly GCA_004027455.1 of Hydrochoerus hydrochaeris. NCBI lineage: Eukaryota > Metazoa > Chordata > Mammalia > Rodentia > Hydrochaeridae > Hydrochoerus > Hydrochoerus hydrochaeris. The sequence continues at coordinate 49,638 of PVLA01009268.1, read as the reverse complement.
ACAGGGTTCTTCTGGTAATAAGTTAGTATAAAAAATGTTTACACTAGTACTTGCCAGATATTGTTTCTTACTGCTGGTTTCTCGCTTTCATTTAATGTTTTCAAACTCCTCGGGAGCTTTGTACTTCCTCTACCCGCTATAATATATAACTCACAACAGATACACAAGAAATGGTTTTTGAATAAAATCACTCCACTGAGAACACTTATGTGGTCAGCTTTTTGTTGTATTGATGAGTCAAATCTTCAGCCCACCGAGTCAGTCTTGAAAATTTTATATTTATCAGAAGGAAACAAAGTCTGTCTTTGTTATTTCATAAAACATTTCCCATGCTCACAAAATCCAAGTTGAGAAGATCTTAAAGTCATCCAGTCCAATCTCTTTGTTAAGCCATTAGGCCCTGACTAACACCCATGACACTCAACCTCTGCCCTGACAATTCCAGTGATAAGCAACTTACTCTCAACACTTTTCTCTTGGCATGGGGTATCACTACATATTCCAGGCTGAATTCGAACTCACTATGTAACCCATGCTGCCCTCAAACTTGTGGCAGTCCTCCTACCTCAGCCTCCTTAGTGCTGTGCAGTACTATAACCAGTTAATTCTTAAGTCTTGAATAAAAAGCCTGCTTTTATACCTACAATATACCTACAATTTTCACCAACACATCCTAATTCTACCTTAAGGAGTTGCCCAACCAAGCAATCTACTTCTACCTCATTTAGAAGCAAACAATCTTTGCAGTAACCACAATCTTTCACAAGAACTACCCTTCAAGTTTTTTGTTTTTATGTTTGGATTTGTTTTAATTAACGGAGGAAAAGCCAACACTGTATTACTCAGTTCAGGCTGCCATTACAAAACACCATAGATATTCATTTCTCACAAACAAAAGATGTTTACTTCTCACAGTTCTGGAGCCTAGAATAATCAAGATCAAGATGACATCAGAATGAACCTAATGCTGGTTTAAATGAAAAGAACAAATGCGATCTTAAGGCTCAATGGTTGGAGTCATAGTTCAGAGCATGAACTGTCTTAGTTCTGAACTGGGTGGGGACTTTAACAGACTAGCTTGCTTAAAAATGGATAATCAAGGCTATGAGGAGGAATTTGGAAATTGTGACATTCACATAAAGGAAGTTACAGCAACAAGTTAAGGAGCCCTGTCACACTTCTGGTTTGTGGTCTACTGATACTCCGTGGGTTTCTGCACACTAACTCCTAGTAAGCAAATTGTTAAATGTATCAAACTTACCTTGTTTTTTAAGTTAGGTTTTCAGCCTGTCCAGATAATTCAATATACCCCAGTTTGATCTGCAACTGATCATCTCAGTTGTCTGTTTAAGTTTGGTGTTGTCTATAAATTTGACTAGAATATTTCCTATGACTTCATTCAAGGCTCCAAAAGGATAGCAACATAACTGGTTATCTGCCCCAAGAAGTCACTGAACCTCTCTGAACCTTTTTATTTATTTGACTACACACAAAGCTGAACACAAGATAGGGTTTAGCATAAATCCTTAAGAAACCTCTCTATACAGTAGGCAGTATTTTATCACAAAGACTTGTATTGAAATCCACTGCTTCATGAACTATACAGTCAATTTTGTATGAATGGGCATTTTCTGTAGTAAGGCTTTGTATTTTTCATGAGCCTTATGCTTTGGATCAAAATATCCCCCAAAAGACATATGAACTCTTAGGGAAGGGTTGGCAGAGGTGTGACCTGGAAGAGTGTATCTCCCTCTTCGGCTCATCCTTCCCTTCTATCTTTGCTTCCTAGCCACTATGACATGAACAGCTTTTCCCTCTCTATACCCCTATGCCATGCCATCCTGTCTTGGAGCCAATGGACTGAAAACATGAGCCAAAATAAACTTGTCCTCCTTTAGGTTGTGGGTGTCAGGTATTGTGTCCCAGTGACAAGAAAGTGATTAAGACAGTGAGATTCTCAAAGGAATGCAAGAACCACTGTCTCCTGAAGATGGTTGTTCAAGTAGCTACCTGTTCATCTTAACTGCTAGTTTAAAATCCATCACAAGATATTGAGGTAGACTACTATTTTTATAGACTAACTGTGAGTTCCCCTTCTTCCTATTACTCATGAACTTCCTCATCATTAGGATTCCTATGTCTTCCTCTCTTCAGAGGACTCATCACAGCAGAACAAAAAAGAACCAAAGACTCAAATTCCCATTACTGTAATCTAGAAGCCTTTGAAAACACAAGCTGAATGAATCAACATTTAAGGTTTTTCCATAATCATTATAGTTCAGTGCCTATCTGAGCAATGCCCAAGTCCTTCTTAAAACTACACAAGAATTTTTCTAGTAAGAGGTCAGTTGGAGGAAGAGGATAGATGAAATACTGTATTGAGCTCTCTCTAAAATAGAATCTCCCCATCCTTAGCAGGAACTATGGATTTGAGGCATAGTGTTAACACCATAAACATTTCAGAAAGATCCACAGAGTTATTCCGTATCCAAAATGGAAGGAATGGAAGAAAGACATATGGGTAGATATCTAGGCCTGAAATAGTGTCAGGAATCCAAAATCTAATAAGACGGAGGAAAATCTAAGTGATCTCCATGATCTCAGGGAGATGATAAATAATAAAAACAGAGCATAACTCAAGGGGCTTTCAGTTGGTATGAAGCTGATGCATCAAACATGACCTGAGGCCAGAGGCTAAAAGGAATGAAGATTTTCCTGCTGAAATGAGCTTCCACATAAGACAACAACCTCAGACTTGAGTTTGATGTCCTACCCAGTGACTTCAGATAACATGAGTGCTCTCCCCTTCCCACAATGTACAGGAAGGTGAAAGATGGGGCAATTCCAAACCAACAAAGATTTTGCTTCTGCCATTCAGTAGGATGGAGACTGAACAAGAAAATACATTCAATTATTTTTTTTATTTCCAAAAGATATACTACTTAATACCTGAGTTTATGGGTGGAAATGTGTGTCTGTTATAGAAATCATGAGAAATTCCACAAATGTTCTGCTAAAACCACACAGACATCAACTGCATTCATGTATATGGTATTTCCATGGTATGAATCTGAGCCAGCAATTCAAGAAGAAAGTAAAATGACTGTGGCTAGAACTGGCCATTTCTCCTATTCACCAGAACTTATCTAGACCAAACATTCACTGTCATTCCATTCAGTGGATCAGGTTCTGGTTTGGCTGAAGTGAACTATTCTAGTCAAAAGCCCTTAAATTTTCAGACCAAATTTCTCTCTCCAGTGTTTGGTTAGCTAGCTCTGGTGTCTTGACTAACCTGCTGAAGTATTTAATGCAGCACTCCTTTCTGAAGAAAATTTGATCCTGCCCACAAGACCCCATATGATTGGCCTGACAAAAAGACAGAAACCCCACTTCTTAAACTTCAATAACATATTGACCATTCTGCCTCCTTTGGAAAGAATTGATTGATTGGATTCTTCTGAAGTCAAATAACATAGGACATAGATCTCAACTGAAAATATCTAATCACAAACCAATTAAAGTGCATCCCTTGTCAAAGTTCATATGAAATCCAAGATATTTAACATACTCCTAAGAAATCTCATCTAATAATACTTGATTTGTGTTCCTCTTCCAAAAACTAACCTCCCAATAATGGGGTAGAAAACAAGAAACACAATATTTGCATTACCTATTTCTCTGCAGAAGTATATTCCCTTAAGATTTTTGTTTCCTTTAACTTTTATAGATGATGGTTCATATAAGGAATGTTCAAGTGACTGCTGCAAAGTCAAAGTTAGAATTGTTTCTTGAGTTGAGAAAATTTCCACATGGAAAGCTTCAGTTGAAAAATTGCTTCTTGACTCAAGGCAAGAAAAATTCAGTTTCTCAAGAATATCCCTCTGTCCTGGGTCAGAAAATAAGAATTACCTAACCCAACTATTTCTCTTTTTGCCTTATATCCAGAAAATTCAGAAATAAATGTGCCTTCCAGCAACAACACAATTCAAGTACCCAGTGACATTGATTCCTTTACTATATGTATCAGTGATAGCAAGGAGAAAGGAGATAAACTACAAATCACGCGCTAGCCCTTCTGCATCACAGCTAATTGATCAACAATCACATGGACAGGAAAGGGATGTGCAACCCTTGCAGGCAGGGGCACTGGAGGGCAGGAACAAAATATTTAGTAGACAGTAATGCATCTTTTCACAACTCCAGGACTTAAATCACCTTAACTTACAAATCATATTTTCTTAAATGATCTATGTTCTTTTCAATTATTTTTTCCTATGTATCTTTAAGCTTGAAGCTTGTTTATTTTAGGAAATGATCCATTCCAAAGTAACACATTATACCACTGATTTGATTATACTTAAGTCAAATATAATTGATCATGCATAATACCTCCCACCCACACATAAGTTTAGGGAACAGTATGTGAACTTCTCCCAACACCAGCACCATAACAGAGGCTTCATATTACTAGTATGGAGATTTAGTGAGGGATTCTATCTTCTACAACAGGGAAGATCACATAGTCTGCAATCCTCTCCTTTCAAAACACATAAGATTTCTGGAAAAAATATAATGAACTTCTCCCTGGATGCATGCTTAGAAGAAAATATGAAAACTGCAGAGAAAATAAAATGGACACATTAGCAAAAAGCCAAGTAACCAAAACAACACCAGACATTCTACAGTTTCCAGAATTTGTGAAATTCAGAAATGTAAGTCACAATCAGGAGTTGTAAATGAGACTACAAATAAAACAGAATCTGCAAGGCTCTCAGCCTAAGTAATAGACAACCCTAGATTTGCAAGACTGGCAAATAAAAATTCAGGATATCCAGTTAAATTGGTACTGCAGACGAAGAAAAATGCATTTTAATACAAGTATATCTGATGCAGTATCTAAGACACTTATTAAAAATATTATTTGTTGTTTATCTGAAATTAAAATTTATTTATGTACCCTTTATTTTTATCTGGAAATTCTAGGGATACAAGAAAAATTGCTCATCAGCATAAACAGCCAATAGGAATGTTAATGTCTCAGTTCCCCACTGCTGGGGCAAAATACCTAACACAACTTAATGAGGAGCTTATGGTTTCAGAAGATTTAGTTTATGGCCTACACACTCAAACACAGAAATTACATGGCAGCAAACCTGATATGGTGGAAAGTTGCTCACATCACAACATCCAGGAAGCAGAGAGAGAAGGCAAGAGCAGACAACAAGAACATGCCCTCCCTGTGACCTACCTATAACTAGGCATCACCCCTTAAGACTATAATACTTAACTTACTAATGGATGAGCCTACTGATGAGTATAGTGCCCCTATGATCAAATTACCTTCTACAAGCCCCATCTGAACACATGAAGCTTTGGGAGAACATTCTAGATCTATACCATGACAGGCTGCTTATCTCCATGTGGGAATCTATGCAGTGGGGTGCAGAAGAGTAGAAATCTCTCCTAAAGAATTAATATGCAGAAATTTACCCTTACACAGATTTGTTTCACCTTTGTACTACCCAGATGAGCCTCATCTACTGAACAAGAAATTAGCCTAATAAATGCTTACCAGGTCTGTGATCCTACAGAACCCTAAAGACAAGCCCACATCCCAAAGTTAAACCTGGGTTGCTTGTGTACTGAAAGCACGATGAGCTGTACAAATGTTGTTGGTAACAAGATGAAATAATTCTGTCAAACTCACACATAATTAGAGTCAAGAAATCACAGAGGAAGAGAATGTATTTCTGTCTATTTAATATAAATACCACCTCAAGAACTTTCTCAAAACTCCATAAGAAATGCCTTCTCATTCTACACATGCCAACATGTTTTGCACACCTAAGTACATGCATATTTCTGCCAAAAAATATTTTTGAGACTGCCACAATTCAAGTAAGATGCTCATGACAGAATACTTGCTACAATGAGTTAGTGCCAAATCCCATCTTGTATCTGTAAGACCCATGAACCTTGTATCCAAGCAGTTAACTTGAATTTCTCCTTTCTTTCTAATTGAAATTTTGCCTTACCTCAGTCTCCTTAAATATACACACAGTCTTCTGTGGTAAGTGCACTCCCATTGCAATGCTCCCCTATTCCCAAATAAATGTACTAATTTTAGGAGAATCTTTCTCTGTATGTTATTTAACTTGACAAGTCCTTCATATGCTGGTTGAAAATGTCAAGGGATATGAAGCCTTTAAGAGGAGTCTCAATCCACATTTTTTTAAAAATCTGTATTCTGAAGTATTCAATCACATAGCTGTACACTGTGATTCCCAGTTGGTGTACTGTGACTCACAAATCCATCACCACCACTGAGAAAAAAAAACCAAAAAAGTCAGTTTTAGTGATGGCTTCCATTAATCCTCTAAGAATAGACTTTAAGGTATTCCAATACATTTAGTTCTCTTGAATCATAAGAGGCACTTGTTAAGTAAAACACAGAAGAGCTTGAGCTACCTGCTTTTAAGGCTTGGCTCCTATGCTTCCCTAAAATACCAGAAGAGTGGCCAACTGTTCCTTTTGCCCAAAGCTTCCCTGGTTTTAGCAAAGAAATCCCTCAATTGTAGGTAAACCAGGAAAGCTGATTGTAGGAAACATTATTCATCCTAATAAAAGGCAAATCAATAAAATAAAAGGAAAATCTGTGAAGACTTTTTATCCTGCAACCACCAACGTTCAGGCAAAATAAACTAAAATTTATTTATTTAAGAAATAGACTGTTCAGAGTATCTATAACTGAAATGAATGTACATTAATACACACAGATTAACATTCTTTCTAAACTTCTTGAAGCTTCAGTTTTCTTATCTGCATAACACAACCACAGAACCATCAGACTTGGTGAGAATTCAATATAAATAAAATACTTAGCTTGGTTCCTGATATATAGTAAGTACTCAACAAAGATAATTACTTTTGACCAGGTAAGGAGAATTGAGGCCTAATTGACCTCATCTGTGCGCACAAAGGAGCAAGGCAGCAAGCCGGACCCCTTGGGCAACATGCAGGCATAATGGCACATTGCTAGTGCTAGAGAAGAGCGAACACAGCTGAGACCAGCAGTTTACCTGGGCATATACTTTAGATATAATAGGAGGCAGATGAATCATGTGCTACTCTGGTTGATGTTCCGCTGTCTAAGTGCATAAAAGAAAGATGAGCCAGATGCTTAGGACTCTCTGCTCACTGGACACAAGAGCCCCTTGGCTTTCTGCATGCTAAATTAATTCTGTTTCTGTTTGTCTTTTATCCTCATTCGCCCCCAGTCTGGAAAAAAACTAGCAGGACTAGCTCCCTACAAGTGGCGCCTGGAGGGGAAATACTGGAGTAGGGCCAAGTTCCTACAACTTTTCGCAGAACAAGGAACAGCGTAGGCTAGTTTCCTACAACTTTTATTACTAAGTTCATATTTTCCTAACATTTAAGAGTCCATATTTCAGAAATGTGTTAAATGTTTCTATTTCCTTATATTTTGATCTGGAGTAACAATTTTGTTGATATTAATTGATTATTTCCACCTAGCATGTCAAACTGTTGACAGAGACAAATTATTTTCTCTTATTACATTTGGACACAAATCTGATTGCCCTTTGACTTAAAAATTCCAAAAAATCTTTATCAAGATTTAGGGAAATAACAACATTCTCAGTATTTTTTAATTTTTTAAAAAACAAGCTTGATATGCTCTATCTTGCCTGCCTTTTTGTCAAAAATGTAAAAGCAGCAAAAAAAATTGCTTTCCCTTATTCCTATTTTACTTAGCTCCCCCAAACTAACAGCTTTCATTCCTAACTGATCTTCAAAATATTCAAACTCTAACCCTTAAATTGTGTGTGGTATACATCAGTCCACTGTTTTACTGATAGAAGTCAAAATTATCTGTGGCTTTTTATTCTCCTGGAATTAAGCAGGTGAATATTTCAAACTGCTCTTGATTGAAGGTGTTACTGTCATCCTATTAGAAGGACGTGGTACTCAACCATTTAGAGTGAACTGTCCCAAATCACTCATGTAATCTTATTTATTATAAGAATACAGCTTAATATCATGTCTATTTCAGATATTGCAATCACATGCTTTTCTTTGACATCAAAAGTTCTAAATGGGATCAAGAACCAGGTGACCCAAATAAGAGCTTTTCAAACTTGAATGTACATCTAAATCACCCTTGGAGAAATTTTCTAGTCACATTGTGATTCTGTAGGGATAGGTTGGGCCCAAGATTCTGAGTTTCTCACTAACTGACCAGTGTTGCCCAAGCAGCTGATCTGCGACCCATGCTTCAGGCTATAGAGCTGGCTAACACATGCAGCACTGGGCCAGCAGCAGGGCAGCACCTAGAAAACTGCCAGAGAAGCAAATTATCCAGCTCTTCTCCAAAACTTGGTTTTTGTTTCTGCTTTTCTTTTTTTCCTTTTGGATTTAGCCAGTTTATTACAACACAGCAGGTAACTGTTCACCTCTAGGTTTTTCTTATAGATATGATCACCTGAGCTTAATCCTTGTGATTAGCACATCAGTGAAATTCATTTATCTTTCAGAGTTAAACAAAGTCTACATATTATGATATGATGGAGCTCCATTCAAATGACCATACCAGAGTAAATGAAACAATAGACTTCTAAAATGACAACTTCTCAGGAAGATAAAACTTGAGCCCATGTCTGAAGATGGGCCAAAGTAATAAATTGCCGTCTTACAAGTAACAGAAACTCAACCCTAACCATTCATAGGCACTACGCTGAAAAGGTAATCTAACAAATATGTGTTGTTAGGGACACTCATATATTGCAACATGATGACAATAAATTGCCATCTTACAAGTTACAGGAACTCAACCCTAACCATCCATAGGAACCATGCTAAAATGGTAATTTAACAAGTACCTGTTGTTAGGAACACTCATGTGTTGCAACCTAATGACAAGTAGGAAATTTTAAAAGAGGAACAAAGAAAAAGTAACAAACAATGGTGACTCAGACTGACTTACACCACCAGATTTCCTGGTCCTCTAGTTTGCATAGATTGTAGGACTTCTAATTCCCAGAATCACATGAGATAATTTTGCACTAAATCTTTGCTATTTTGATTACTATGGTTTCATATGGCTTGTGTTTCCCAAAGAATCACCATTTGGAAGACTTATGCCCAATGTGGTGATGTTAAGAATAAGTGAGATTAGGGCCAGGGACATAGTTCTGTGGCACAGCACCTGCCTGGCAACTGCAAGGTCATAATTTCTATTCCTGGTACCAAAAAAAAAAAAGAATGAATGAGACCCTTAAAACACGGAACCTACTGGGAGGTTGTAAGGTCATTGGGGGCAAGCCTTCACAGCGATTAATGTATTTTAGATGGAACTCCAGTTGCTCCCTAGCCTCCTGGGTCACCACTTGAACTCTTGCTCTTGCACTCATCATTGTGATGGCCTCATCATGTAGTCCTCATCGGAGCTAAACTGATGCTGTCACCATGCTCTTAAACCCCTAGTACTGTGAACTAAATAAATTTATTTCTTTTAGTGGGTTCATGCAGCAACCCACACAGCCAGCAATGTCCTAAGAGGAGGTGACAGAAAATTAAGAAAAAGCTAGACACATGCTAAAAGGAAAGCCGAGACTGGGTGAGACCTGATCTCTCTGATAGAGAGGCAGTGACAACCAGTATGGCCTGTATCCTTATTTATACACAGTATAAAGAGGGAAAGCATGCAATGGAGTCAAAAGTATAAGGTCTCAGTATTTTGCTGAGAACACTGAGAGTGAAATATTTTTAGAGCTATCTGTGCTGTAGTTATCAGGGAGGAACACCAAGGCCAGACACCTGTTACTTTTGTTGAAGTCTCAACAGACTGTTTACATGTCTTTATATAAACAAGTCTCGACAACTTATTTATATGGTTGCCCTCTTGTGCTCTGTGATTTTGAGGCTGGCCTTGCTCTAACCCCAAATGTGTGGTTGGTCTCCAGCTCACCTGCAGCTCAGCTGCTCCTCACAGGCCCAGCCTCAAGTATTTTGTCACAGTATCAGAAAACAGACTGTACCTATCTATCCATCCTCTTGATTCTATTTTTCTGAAACACCTGAATAATATGCCTTCCTACTTCACTCCAGCCTTATCCTGGGCAATCCACACACCAATATTCACCTAGCTTCCCAGCCAAGCTGTCACAGGGAAGGAACCTAGACAATGAAAGCAATTACCCTTTAATGTAAAGGGGCATCCAAAGTGTAGAATAACACATTTTTGCAAAATAAAAATGGCATATTGAATAATCCTCTTACCAATTCATTGGTGAAAGCATTCTTCCCCTGGTGACAGATCACATCTGGAGTCTTATTACACAGGACTGGATGCAGCATGATCCTTCAAGTTACTTAAAGGAGGGTATTTTCCAAGGAATTTCCTGTTGGGAGTGGCCAGCTGGTTTGTGTAAATTCCTGTCATTATTCCCTGATGACAATTGGCCCCACTCTCAGTCATGCAAGTTCCTGGGTTGAAACTAGTCTCTCAAATTCTAGACGTCTATAGAGGCAGGACGATCCAGAGTCTTTCAATGAGGTCTGCCTTGCTCAACTTAAGGAATGCAGGCAAAATGTTACTCCAGGGACTACAGTGTGATTTCTTAATGGCTCAAAACTGAATAGGGTAGGGACTTGTAACCACATACTCATCCGGAGTTCTCCTTTATTTACTCCTCAGACCCTCATTCATTCAGCACCCAGAGTGTGCTGAAGATTCAAATACAAAGGATAAGGAATCTGCCTACCTTGAAGGGGGTTTTCACTTATCAGGATTCTCTAGACAGAACCTCCACATGTGTGTATGTATATGTGCGCATGTGCAAGTGTCTGTGCATGTGTCTGTATTTGTGTGTGTTTTGGGATGTATATTGGATCATACAATTATGGAAACTGGGAGTGATAGAGCAGCAGACTGGAGACCCAAGAAAAAGTTGATGTCTTCAGTTCAAGCCGGTCTGGATTTCTCACTCCTCGGGGAACCACAGTCTTTTCTCACAATTCCTTAAAATGATTGTCTGAGGCTCATTTTTGGAGTATTCTCTGCTTTACTCAAAGTTTACTTGAGTGTTAATTGTATCTTTAAAGCTCACATACATGCACGTGTGCGCACACAGGCACATATTTTTAAAGCCACATCTAGACTGATGTTTGAGCTGAACAACTGGGTACCATAGCTCACAATGTTAATTTTGACACACAAAATTAACACAGATTTGTAGCAGTACATTCCCAGCCCCAAAGAGGACTGTTTCCACCCTCCTTTCCACTCTAACTACTCCACCTCCAAACTCTTTCATCACAGAGAGAGAGACAGAGACAGAGAGCTAGAGAGAAAGACAGAGGGAGAATTACTTCTTTTTAAAAAATCTTTTTAATGTGAGTTCTCTCTATATCTCTTCACTGTCAGGTTTGCCAAACTAAGAAGCTTCCACAGGAAAAAAAGATGTACACACAAGTACAAACTAGTAGGAATTTAGAATTCTTTCAGGAAATTCCTGCTGAAAGGCACCCAGCCTAATGTCATTCATCACTCTTCTGTTAGGAAAGAGAGAAGGTGCTGGGATTAGTGATGTACACCTAATTTCTCTGCTATTTTTAACCATTCACATTGTCACACATCTCAGATGAAGACAAATTTTTGGTTGTTGGGCAGAATAAAAGAATAATATTAATTTGAAGAATAAAACCACAGTCAGAGACTTTGAAAATCTTTTTGCGAATTAGATTTTATTGTTAATGTGAAGCTGCAGAAAAGGAATTGTATTCCCTGAGGACACTAATGAGTATAGAAGGAAGAAGGGGAGCAGGATTAAGTGGGAATTCCCAACTAGTCATATGCCAAATACCAAGTCTCTGAAATATCACAAAAGGCCATATTAATGCTGTTTTTCTAAAAGTTTAAGGAAATATTAGGATAACATTCAACAAATGCATAACCTATTGAAGTACTTTGAATGAATTCTGATAAATATTTCAAGCAGAAGGAATTTCTCACATTGAAACATGACCACAATGACCTTTGTATATTAGCTGTTATCCCTGTGACACTCATGGGTTTCCTTTTATTGTGCAATGAACTTGGAGAGAGCAGATCTATCATACATATTGATAAAATGAGACTAATATGTTGAGGAATAAAATGCAAAATATAGGAAAGTCTGATTGCATTATGCTATATTTTCCTACTTTCATACAGATGAAATAATAAAATGAAGATAATGTATAGGGTAATTTATGATGACTGACAGGTTAATAAAACAAAGGTAATGAGATGACAGTGAGTGAAGTCTCTCTGCAGGTTCTATGACCTGAGATACTTTTTAAATGCTAACACTATAATACGAAAGCATGGTTGACCATGATAGCCCTGCTGTTTTTGTGTTCTGACATTAGCTAACCTGAGAGCCAATCTGACCAAGGAGGCTTCCTGTTCTTAAATTGTAGGAATCAAAACAGATTCCTTCACCTAAATGAAAAAATAAAGCCAGGCGTACGAAGGCAGGGGTCTTGTGCAAAGATGCCTGATTACAAGGATTATTTAGAGAAGATTGTGACAGAACCACAACCTTACACAAAAACTGCCACAACCATACACAAAAATATTTCTGCAAGATGCCTAGCCAACAACTCTTTAATTTTAAACTGACGCAATCCTTCTTTTTGATACTTGTAGCTAAGGATTATTGTTTCAAAATATTTTATGTAATCCTCTTCATTTTACCTTGAAATTTTTCTCTTCCCTTAATCTCTTTGAATGTGCATATAGTTTATTATAGTATATTGTCATCGCAATGCCCTGCTATTCCCAAAAACATGTTAGCCCTTGGAGAATGTCCTTCTGATTGTTATTTGGGTTGACAATCTTAAACACTGGAGTGATCATTCTAGTTTGGGGGATTAAGGGGACATAAGTTCAAATACCACAATGAAAGATCCTGATTCAATGGTCATGTCCCAATACCAGGGATCAATCTAACTGATGTGGGATTTGGCCACATGAAAGAACAATGCAGAATCACATGACATGAATAAAACCAGCAGTGTGAAAAAGAGGTTCCAAGATAAAGAAGCTGGGTGAATGATCTTAGAAGAAAACTTTCAAAGTAATTCTCTCAAAGATATTAAAAAGTTACAAGAAAATACTGGAAGAAAATTTTAATCAGAGACCAAAAGAGAGTTTCTTATAGAACAAAAACATGACTGTCTGTTTGGATCTTGAGTGTCCCCCAAAGGTTGGGTTCCCAGGGTGGAAACTTTAAGTATTAGGATCTAGTAAAGTTCATAAGATCATTGGAGGTGCCTTTGAAGAGAACTGTGGAAACCCAGTCCTCTCTTCTGCCTCTTTTCTCTCTGGCTCATAAGCAGTTTTGCTTAGTACACGTAAGCAGTTTCACTGTGCCAAACACTCCCATCACAATGCATGATGTTTCCACAGGCCTAAAGCAACAAGAACAATCAATTATAGACTGGTACCTCCAAAACTGTGAGCCACAACAAAACTTTTGTTTGTGTAAGTTATTTACCTTAGGTATTCTTTTATTTTAAAGAGAACAAAACAAAACAAAACAATGAAAATGATCTTGGATTTCAAAAACAAAACAGTTGTTTCAAAAACAATAGTTACTATACTGCACATTGTTATCCTCCAAATAGTTGCTCAGACTACTAGATACAGGCACGCAAAATTAATTAAACAACATAAAACCTAAGTTGTTTCTTTACTTCAGAAATTTCAGTCATATGGCTTCTAATTTCTTTCATATCTGTGTCTCCTGGACTTGTTCTGGGTAAGATATAGGCAAGCAAAATTAATCAAACAATGTAAGCCCTAAGTCATTTCTTTACTTCAGTTGCTATCATTTGAGAAATTTCAGGTGTGTCACTTCTAATTCCTTTTGCGTCTAAGTCTCCTGGATTGTTCTGAGTGGGCTGGAGGTCTGAGATTGCACCTTGCCTCTTCGTTTTGACATCTTCTTGTGCTCCTCCCAGAATCAACCAGTTGCTGAGTCCCAGGTGCTTCCTGCACTGGCTGCCAGTTCCATGATGCAGGGGATTGGGCTAGACACATGGATTCCTCTGATCTGAGGCTCCCAGGGTGGCAGAGAAGTGCAGGGTGAGGGCTCACTAACGCTCCCTAGGGAGTGGTCTCCTCTTCCCGGCTCATGGCAGCAAGCTTATCAAGGGGCATGGCTTTCACTCCTCTCACATGGTTTCCTTATTTTTCCTGGATTCTTGGATTATCTCTCTCCATGGGCTTCAAATCTCACTTTAGACCCTTCCTGGACCCAAGGGACCCACTTCCCTCCTTTTCTTCCTCATGTTGCTATATTCCAGCATCTGGATACCAAATCTTGGAGAGGCTCTTTCTCCAATGCTTACCACTCCACTGTCTTCCCAGAAGTACCTGAGGTATTTTGTAATAGTGCCAAGTGACTGAATAAAGTGCTGCCTGGCAAGCACAAGGTCATGAGTTTGATCTCCAGTACAAAAAAAAAATAAAACAGATAAAGCATTGTCAAAAAAAAATAAATAGGAAACTCATTAAACGATCTGAATAGCAGAATGGGCACAACTGAAGAATGAATTAATGGTGAGCAGACCAAGTCATGCAGTCATATCAGACCAGAAACAAAAAGTAAGAATGACAAGAATGCAGCAGGGACATGGAGGATAAATGCAGTCATAATCTCTACCTAATATATATTCAAGAAGAGAAACAAGAGGTTTATCTGAGTTAAGAAAATACTAAAAGAATATTTCCCTGAGATGAAAAAAAAATACAACTCTTAAATAGTCTTTGTGATATATAAATGTCATAAGGATGGAAAAGCAAAAGAATTTGCTGTCAAAATGCTTTTCTCTGTTCATTTTGTGATCCTTGAAAATTATATATTTAAATTTAGCTTCCAAAGAACATGAACTGCCTTGATTGTATTCTGTCTGCTAAATGTACATAAACAATTTCTACAGTCTATTTTTAAAGTCCACCAGATATGGTCAATCCATTGAATGTATTTAACAAGTACCTTGCTAGAAGCAATGCAGCTCATGAATAATTACATATAATTTGCTAATAAACTAAGAAACACTAACAAGCTATTTTATACTTAGGAAAAAGCTATTAAGAATAGCTTTCTTTAAGGAAGAATGATTTGGAGAACAAATTATAGTCACCCAGAGTATCCATAAAAGGAAAGATTTCCTCCCAATAAAATATGTTGGGTTGATTGAACTTGAACAATAATTTTATAGCTATACATTCATCACAGTTGCCCAAATTTCCCACTTCATAGATCCTACAAATTAATCCCTTTCTGTACAAACTCCCATTTAAATCTTAATAAATTCTTAAAGAAAATGGGATGGAAGGAACAAATATACATACAAGATAACCATTGACTCTGTGAGGTAGTCTCTTAAATACTTGTTTTTAAATAGTCCTCAAAATCATACTGTAGTTTTCCTCTTTCTTCTTAAAATTTGATTCTATTTTGTTGCCTAAACGCTGAGGAGAATAGGAACAACAAAAAAAGGCAGGTAGAGAATGACGTGATATGCAAGAGACTGTGATCATTCCTATTTTAAAGAAATTAAATGCAATTTGTTCCAAGCTTCATCATTTACTAAAACATTCTCAGGACAAGTATATTTCAATTCACCAAATTAATTAATAAAGCATAATCCAAGGAAATAAATTTTGTTGCTGCCACTATGATTTCTTATAAAAATCTGAGCTTTCAGTAAAAGTAAAGTTTTGGGGCCGGGGGTTTAGCTCAGCAGAGTAAGTGCCTGCCTGGCAAGCACAAGGCCACGAGTTTGATCCCCAGAAAAAAAAAAGTGATGTTATAAATTACAGTCCTGAGACTGATTCATCAGATTTTGTTCAACAGGAAGGGCAGGACAAAAAAGAGAAAGTGAAATTGAAGCACTCCAAATCATTTATGCTGTCATTAACGTTTTTGATAATGGCCTTTTCCTCCTAGGTGAGATAATACTGTGGTTTTGGCTTGCATTTCCCTGATGATTAGTGATATCAGAACACACATTTTAACAGCTCACCTATCCAATCATTTAAATACAGGATGGTGAAAATTTGCATATTTTGCCATTAATTTTTAAAACATAATATAATAGGAAATATAAAAGGCCAATTTTATCAAATTTATTCAGTTGAAAAGGCACCTCAGCATAGTCAGTATTAAACAAATCCATTGCCCAAGTGCTGCTTGGGTTAAACTGTTAAGTGGTTAAAAACATCTGTTGGATATTTTATGACTTCTGAAAACTGTCTATTTAGATCCATCTTTAACTGTGTTATTTTTAAATTATTTTTGCTATTGAGTTTTTAGAGTACCTTTTTATGTTATGAATAGCAACTCTTTGTCATATGCATAGTTCATAAACATTTTTTCCTTTTCTGTATGTTGTCTCTTCCCTCTGTCACTTGTATTCTTTGCTATGCAGAAGCTATTTAATTGAACATAATTTTATTTACTTAGCCTTGCTTTAGTTTCCTGTGCTTTGGGAGTGTTGTCCAAAAAAATCTTTGCCCACTCCAATGTCTTACAAGATGTTTTCTCTGTTTTCCTCTAACAGTTTCATGTCTCAGTTCTTATATTTAAATCTTTTAATTCATTTTTATTTGGTTTTTTAAATTTATTAGAATATGTTTGGGATATATAGCTATTACATGTAGCCTGGAAGTTTGATGCATATACATATTTTTATCTTGATCATTTTTATTCCTCTCTATGCCCTGAGCTCCTTCTTCTCTCCTTTCCCAGACCCAATTCCCATCCATAGTCTTTCTCCTTGTCTTCATATAGCTCTTTATTTTGCTGTTTATTTATATCATTAAAGAAACCATGTGATTTGTAGCCTTTTGTGACCTGCTGACTCCACTTAGCATTATGGTCTCAAGACCCATCAATTTTCCAATAAATGACTCAAATTTACCCTCCTTAATGGCTGAGTGGTACTCATGGTATACATACCAAAAGTTCTTTATTCAGTACCTGTTGATGGACATACTGGTCATTTCTACGATTTAACTTTTGTGAGTTGCGCTGCTATTACCATGGGTATGTGTGTCTTGATATAGTGTGATGATTTTAGCTCTTTTGAAAAGATACCCAGGAGAAATATAGCAGGGCAAATGGAATTTCTATTTTTAGTTTGTGAAGTAATCTTCTTACTGATTTCTGAAGTGACTGTATTTAGTTAACATTCCCACCAAAAATATACAAGGTTTCCTTTTTTTTGTCGCAATCTTGCCACTATTTGTTGTTTCTTTAGTCCCAGATAATGTCCATTCTTACTAGAATAAAGTGAAATATCAGTGAACATTTTTCCATGTATTCAATGTCGTTTCAATGTATTCAATGGTTGTTTGTATTCTTCTGTGATATGCCTATTCATTTCAATTGCCCATTTTTTGACTGGGTCTTTTATTTTAGTAGTCTAACTTTTCTGTGTTTTTTATGTATATTCTATATGTTAGTCCTCTGTCTTAGAAATAACTAGCAAAATGTTTTTCCCATTCTACATATTGTCTTTTCACTCTGTTGGTCATTTCCTTTGCTATGCAGAAGACTTTCAATTTGATACAGTCTTGCCAGTTCTCTGAAAAAAGTTAATTGTATTTTAGTGAGGATTGAATTAAATCTATACATTAAGTCCTCAACTTATGAACATACTGGTTATAAACTTTCATCGATACAAAAGGGCCTTAAATTCCAAATGTTTGTAAATGGGAACAAATCAGGAAGTAGTACCCATGAGCCAAGGGCAACCATGGGAAGAGAATCAAGAAGCCAAACTATGCCTTCCTGTAAGCCAGTCAGTGCACAGGCTGGGAGACAGGAAGAGCAACATCCACCCTTCCCACTCCACACCTACCTTCCATATGCAACTGGATGATTTGGAGGAACTCAGGCTGAGATGATAGCAACTAAAGTAAAAAAAATAATAATAATAACTTAGTGCTTGTATTGTTCGATTGACTTTGCAGACCTGAAGCTGGTAGTCTGAGCATCTATTTGGAGGATAACAATAAGCACTATAGCAACTGTGGGAGATTTCCTTCTGTCTTGTTTTTGAAGTCCAATGTTGTGTTCTATTTTATTGTTTTGTTTTATTCCTGTATCTAGTAACCTGAGCAACCATTTTGAAGATAACAATGTGCAATATGACAACCATTGTTAAATTTCTATTATCTTGTTTCGAAAATCTATATAGCTATTGTTATTTTGTTGTTGTTATTTTATTGCTTTTGTTGTTGTTATTTTTTTGGTTTGTTTGTTTCTTGATTTTTCTGTTTTTCATTTTTTCTCTTTAAAAGAAAATAATCAGTAAGTAGCTCAGAATGACAATGTCTGCGGAACATTGTCACAGTTGTGCTGCTGTGTACTTACTGTACCGTGCAATGGTATGCAGTAGAACAGTACAGTCGAGGACTTACTGTCTTTGTGGGTGTTCGGTTTCTTATGTTTTACATTGAATATTTGTGTCAAAGGTGTGTAAGACTCTCTTTGTCAGACTTTGAAATTAATCCAGTTTAGGAATGTTCTCCTGGAATGGAACTCATTCATAAATTGTGTTCTCACTGTACATTGTTGTTGGTAATATGTCCATTTTGACCATGTTAGCTCTGCCTCTGCAAGAACAGGGATATCTTTCCATTTTTGTAATGTCCTCTTCAACCCATTTATTCAGAGGGATATAGTTTTTGTCATGGTGGTATTTCACTTTCTTGGTTAGGTTAATTCTGAGGTATTTAATTTTTTAAGCTATTGTGAATGGAATTGTTTTCCTGATTTCCTTCCCAGCAGGTTCATTCTTGGTGTATATGAACACTGTTGATTTTGTATGTTTATTTTGTACCTTGCCACTTTTCTGAATTTCTTTATTGTATTTTAGAGTCTTCTGGGGGAGTTTTTTGTTTCCTCTATGTATAGGATCATGTATCTGAAAATAAGAGTATTTTTACTTCTTCTTTTCCTATTCATATACTTTCTGTTTCTTTTTTTTTTTTCTTCTAGTTCTTTCTTTACCTAATTGCTCTGGGTATTTTCAAGTACATACTGAACAGGAGTGGTGATAGTGGACACTTTTGACTTATTCATAGTTTTAGTGAGAATGCTTTCAATTTTTCCCCATTTAATATGTTATTGGCAGCAAGTTTGTCATGAATGGTTTTTATAATTTCAAGGCAAGATCTTTCCATACCAATTTTCGTCAAGTTTTTTTTTTTTATCACAAATGGATGTTGGATGATGTCATGTTTTTTCTGCATCTATTGAAGTGATCATGAGATTTTTATCATTACTTCTGTTTCTGTGATGTATTACATTTAATGATTGATATATGTTGACCCATCCTTGCATCTTTGAGATGAAACTATTTAGTCATGATGTATGATCTTTTTAATGATTCGCTGTGTTCTGTGTGCAAGTATCTTGTCAAGGAGTTTTGCATCTATGTTGTTAAGGGCATTGATCTACAGTTGACTTTTTTCTTAAGTCCTTGTTCAGTTTTGGTAGCAGGTAATGCCAGCTTTGAGGAATGAGTTTGGTTGTATTTCTTCCTTTTTAATTTCATGAAAGAATTTGAGGAGTATTGGAATCAGTTTTTCCCTGAAATTGTTGTAAGATTTGGCAGATAATCACCAGGTCCTGGGCTTTCCTTAGAGTTTTTATTACTCACTCAATGCCATTGCCTGTAATTGGACTATTGAGGGTTTTATATCTTCTTGGTTCAGTTTTGGTAATTCATAAGTATCTAGGAATTGACCCATTTCTTCTAGGCTCTCCAGCATATTGGAATACATGTTTTTGAAGTAGTTATTTGTAATCCTTTGGATTTTGGAAGTTTCCATTATGATTTATAATTTTTCATTTCTAATTATATCAATATGAATCTTTTCTTCTGGAAAATTTTACAAGGGTTTGTCTATTTTGCTAATCCGTTCAAAGAACCAATTCTTTATTAATAACATTTTTATCATTGGAATTTAGGGCTGTGGACAGGAAGTCTGAGAGAATATTTGTGGAAGAGGAAGAAGGGCCACAGAGGAAAGAAAATGTAATTGAACATTGAGAGAAACTGTGAGAAAGTGGGACCTGTTAATATGTTGATAGTTAGCTTGCATTTGGATTCCCAAAACACAGTTTTGGTGAAGATTACCCTGATTTGCTAGTGAATGGTCCTACAGATTTAAGTACTGGTTAATTCTTACTCTCCTTTTCACATATAGAGACATCGCCCATATATATGCTAGATCTAAGGAGGAAAGGAAAAGAAGAAAGACAAAGAAATAAGAAAGAAGAAAGAAAGAAAAAGAAAGAAAGAAAGAAAGAAAGAAGAAAGAGAAAGAAAGAAAGAGAGAGAGATAGATAGAGAAAGAAAGAGAAAGAAAGAAAGAAAGAAAGAGAGAGAGAGATTGAGAAAGAAAGAAAGAAAGAAAGAAAGAAAGAAAGAAAGAAGAAAACCAAAAAATTTGTGTCACACAGAGACACAAAATTAAAGGGTCCTCATAATCCTATTTATACTGCAGTCTGCATTCAACAAGTGAGCTCTTCCCCCTGGAGAAAATCTTCACAAATGGAGAAGCTCTGACTCTTGGGGGGAATCTGGACAGATTTCTGGATCTAACTTTTTCTGACACCTCTGCTCTCCACGTAGTGTCACTGTATCTACAAGGTGCTTTTTTCCCTCACCTTGGCATCCCACATCCCACTCCTGCCAGAACCTGAATCAGGCCCTTCCTTTGAACTATTCAGTTGTCTCCTGAGAGTGAAGGAGTTTAGGAATTTGGATGCACTGCTGAGCCTACCTAAAAGCTACTACATTCTGCTTAATTTTAATTTCACTTCTATGGCTGTTGGTGACCAAGGTTTTTCCCTTTTGTCTTATGACCAGACATCTTCTGTTAAGTCAGAGGGGAAGGATGCAGTGTGGTTGGGTCAGTACTCAGTCTTTCACTGATTCCTGTAAGGACCTTCTCTATCTCTACACACTGCCTTGCACAATAAACCTTGCAGCTACTTCTGTGTTCTCTATCTGTAAGGTTCCAGATAAGCAAACCTCGGCAAACCCTCTGTTAGTGCCACTGCTCTGTGGCTCCTAGACTTCCAGGGCTTAGCAGCTTTTGGCTAGGAGTATGGGTGGGGTTCTCTTGCGTGCAGCAAAATTTGGATGATGGGCAACAGGTTGGACAGCCCATGAGCACAGCACTCCCAGTGTTTGGGAGAACAGTGAACAAGTACCTATTTTTGATGCTGCTCCAACTATTTTTTTCCATAGGGTCTCCTTATTAGCAGTGCCTGCCTGTTCCCAAAACCCCCTGGGCCCTGACTTTCTTAGTGCCCAATTTCAGGTCCAAGCACCTGCCAGGGCTATCTCAATCTCTGCTCAAGGACTTTCAATTTCCCTGATGCCCTGGTCCACAAGTATCTTATTTACTGTGTTCCTTCTCCTATGTTAAGAGTGTAAAGTTTAGGACTCTAAACCCACAGCTTGCAGGGAGCATCCTTCCCTCGGGGTATCAGGTCATCTCCCAAGATAGTGTGTTCACTGGACTTGGGATGCAAGGGCGCCTGTGATGCAGGGGTGACCCAGATTCCCTTTCTAAACTCTGTTAGGACAAAAAGGAAAAGCAGGGGTACAAGTTCAACAGGACAGTGTATTTTAGAACCTGAGAGGAACTGATCCAGCACTGGGGTCAGACAAGCTAACTCTCATACAGACTCCGAAGTTTTTGTAGGGTCATGAACATAAAAAGAGGAGGTGACCTGTGGAAGAAAAGAAGTCACAATGGGACTTTCTCAAGGGAGAATTCAATACAAAGAAGTTATGGCTCTCTATCTGGGACCAGGCTTGAGGACATACATGGAGTTGCATGTTGTTTGTCAAGGGCAGGTTGAACAGTGGTTGGGAATTAAAAGTTATAGCTGTGTTTACTGGACTTTAGAAATCTACGATGATACCTCTGCAGAGGTGTAAAAGCATAGCAAGGAGAAGTGATTTAAAATGGTCTCTGCTTAGATCAGGATGGTAGTGGCTGGATTCCTTCAAACTCCCCTGAAAATAAATTCAATCTGGTGAGTTTCTCCTTCAGTTTCCTTCCTGTCTCTGGATTTCTTCACTTCCTCCATTTCTGAGTATCCCAGGGCTTGTCTTCACTCTTGTACTGCTGCCTTTAGTTAACCATGATGGAAACACCATTTTTGTTTGACTTTATCATCTGGTGAGAAAAAGAGTCATAGTTTCTTTCTTCTGCATGTGGATGTACAATTTTTCCATCATTGTTTAGTGAAAAAAAAAAAAACTATTCTTTCTCCAGTGTATGATCTTAGAACCTTTGTTAAAAATCAGTTCACTCTATAGGAATAAGTTTATTTCTAGGCTGTCTAGTGTGTTTCATTAGTGTATGTGTATATATAAAAATACCATGCTTTTTTGATTATTATAGCTTTGTAATATAAATTTTCAAGTTAAGTAGTATAATGCTTACTGCTTTGTTTTCATGTATAGAGTTTTTTTTTCCTCAAGATGGCTATGGCTAGCCAGGGTTCTGTTTCATTTTGTTTTGTTTTTGTGATCTACACCAAATTTTAATATTATCATTTTAGTTCTTTGAAGAATGCCATTGGCATTTTGATAAGGATTGAATTGAATTTTCAGATTGCTTTGGGTAGTATAGACATTTTAATAGTATAATTTCTTTTAATCCATTAACACAGGATGTCTTTCCATTTTTAAAATTCCCTCTTCAATCTTCTTTTATCTGTTATCAACTGTTTTTTATTAAACAATTGCCATCAATATGCAATTTATCATTTAAGTTCATGGGCAGTTAGAAAATGACTTTAACTACAGGGTAATTTAGTTTTTAGTTGCTCATAGTTTGATAAAAAGTACTAAGTAAATGAACTAGCATGTAGTTTACTCCTTGGAATAGAATAAGAGCAAAACCTCAGGCCCAGAATAGATCAGTAACAAAACATTCACTGGAATTCAATAGACTTGATAAAGGTCATTATCTTTTATGAATCTTTCCATGGTAAGACAACTAAAGTCATCATAATCCTTTTTTCATTTTCAAGTCTCACTTCCAAGCCTCACTCTCAACTTGAATTTTTTTAACCTCTCCAAGTCTGAAGACTGTTATTCAAACTGAGAGTAGTAACAATAATAACTCTCACAGAGTATTTTGGGAGTTTTTCATTATCATTATTTTTGCCTATAAGTGGAGTACACATAAACATTGAAGTCGAAACAGAATTCCAACTGCAAAACTAAGATACATTTGTCTGTCAAACCAGATATCAATGTTTCCTTTCAATTTGATAATACTACCTTAAACACCAATTTATGTAGGACCATCCGGCAATAAAGCATAGAATCTTAGAATGTGATTGTTCTTACACAATGGTTCCAACATACCTATCTTGCCCACCTTCATCCCAAATATCCATCTATTCTTTGGATACAAGAGTCCATCCTTTTTCTGGAAGGTGGCTTTGAAGTCAGCTTATCACAATTGTCTGAGATGATAATTTTAGGCCTACAACATCCTAGTAGTGCTAATGTGAAGCCTAGGTCTGAGTTTTCCCAGTCTAAACTGTGGTTGGGAACCACAGCTTCAAGCAGCAGTGAGCTTATAAGTAGAATTCACATATCCTTGAGTCTTCATCACTCTCAGGCTATTTCCCCATATCATCTAAGTAGGTACAATCACAAGCATAGTTCCCTTTGATTTCTTATTAACCACTCAGAATACACAGAGTACTTACATTCCTTTGCTTGCTGCTGTTTACTTCTCTTTATATCTCACACCCTTAGCTTCTCTCTCCACCTCTTTTCATTCCAGGCAAAGTAACTGTTTCTGTCTTCATTTTACAAAGTATAATGAATACTAGGGAATTTTTATCTTGAAAAGAAAAATTTCAAATTAGAAATTTAATCTCATTGCTACTTGAATCTGTCTTTGCATGTCCTTCCATGTGGAATTTCCTGTTGGCCAAATCCCTCTGTAGCTCCTGACCATACCAGTGTAGGAAGGTTTCCATTGACCTTGCCCTTGACCTTATGTCCAGAGTCACAGTAGTTCCCTACAGGCTTTCTGCAACAGAAGCAAAGCTACTCACCATCATCTCCCAGAGATACTCCCTGTGCATTTTTATGCAGAAGCCATTTAGCAACTATTTGTTCCATAGCTTTTCCTTGTATGATATGATTCATGTAAATTTCCTCCAGATTTGAATGACAATCTTCCCCAAAGATGAATTCTGTACTATATCTAGAGTGACAGTTTACAATTATAAATAATTTGATTGTTATACCCACTAAAGGGAAGGCTCAAATCAGTTGGTCTAACTAGACAGTCCAAGGCAAGTGGCAGATGGCACAATGGTTCCCCAAGTAGCAGAGTTGGGCCCAGGCAAGCCAGGCTATCATAGGTGATTCTAAGCAAAGGAGCCTCGACATGTTATGTTAACAAAGACTCAGGCAGTAGCAGAGAGGTTAAGGCTAGTATATCCCAAAAGCAAGGCAGAGGATTATGCACCAGATTTTCACAATGATGTAAAAGACAGCTCAGGAATAAAGTTCCAGTTTGTTTGGAGTATATGGGGTTTTAAATTTTTTGTTTCATACATCCAGGTTTATTGCCTTAGGATAATTTTTAGAAGTGGAATACTTAAAGACTGTGAATATTTTTATAATATTGACACATGGCATCTAAACACAAGAAGCAATTGTAAGTTTACTATGAATTTGCCTTTCTAACACCCATGAGCAGTTCATATGACCATGACTACTCTACTTCTTGACTCATTTAATTGTTCATCTACTGGTGATTGCAAAAACTGACTTCAGGGGAAGTTGAAGTGAGGTTAGCTCAGAGGCATTGAAATTGTAGGAAATTCCTGACTTAGAACAAAGTGAAAGAGAAAGGGCTTAGGTAAAAGAAAGGATATAAAGGCAGTAGCCCACTGGCAAATCACTCTTGCAATTCACTCCTGAGCCAAAACTCTTCTTTAGAACAACATGATGCTCAAGGTATTGTGACATTTTAAGTGGCTAAAACTTTTCTCACTTAATTCTTCCTTTTCCAATCTTGTCAGTTGCCTTCTCCTTTTAAGAACTGCTTGCTGTGTTTCAAAAATGGCTTTTTAACTTTTCTCATAGCCTCTGAGATGTCTAATTAAATCCATCTTCATTCTCATCTGTGTTTTACAAATCAGAGACATGATTCTATTGTATCATATTAGGAAAAAAAATGAATCATTGTGAGTAAATTAAGCTTTGTACTTGTCCTTTGTGACATTGCCAGATTTCATTTCTAATTATCTATTTGCTGTCACCATCTCCTCTTGTCCTCTGATAAGATTTCTGAGGCAGAAAGCAGCATGTATTGGTTTGGCATTCTAGAGAGCTTAGCACAATAAGTTCAAAAGAATTTTTAAAATTTACTTATTAAACAATGGCATATTGTCTCCATTTATACATTATTTCAATTATAGTATTTTACTAGAAGGGGGTACAAATGTGATAAGAAAGTCAAGCAAACTGTAGAGACCTTTTAAACATAGAGGAGTGTAAGATTCAGACAGCTGGCAACTGTATGTTTGTTTTCCTCAAGCTTCCTTCCTTTCAGGGACACAGACAGGGCTCATTCATTCTTAGGATCAAGTATAGGGACAGCATTCAGGACTTCTCAGGGAATCCCTCTTCCCTTACCCCATCATAGATCACCAGCAGTACAACTTTGTGTAGATGGATGCCCCAGGAACCTGCCTGGGTTCCACGTTTACATCCCCCACCTGTTCCCTAGGCATATCCCAGTGCCCACAAGTCACTATCCTTTCAGATCTAACTTTGAGAGGATGACTCACTAGGCACTAAATATCCTCAACCACGGACGTGGTTAGAGTGGGAAGACTAGGAAAAAAGACATTTTCTAGAACCAAGATCCAACTAGTTCTTAAATGCCTTAAATTTTACTTGGCAAATCCTGAAGCCAGTTCTTTTTCCTCCTTTCCTCCTTCCCTTTCTCTCCTCTCTCTGCCTATAGATGTTTTTCCAAATATTTAGAAACATGAAAGTCAGAGTTGTTATTTTCCGCCCCAACAAAAAATATTCCTGCCAGCTTTCTTTCTATCTCCCAGCTGTTTTCTCATCCGCTTTCTCCCATCTCAAGCTCCCCTCACTGTCTACCAAATTTCAGAGACATAAGAAGTTAGCTATCCTTTTGTAAATGGTGAGCATTCCTTGATTTAGTAGACTAGATATTCTAAGAACGGTCACCATGGTAAATGACCTTTGGCAGGATCCTGATTCCATCTCTGTACCTCTCCTGACACTGAGATCAGCCTGAGAGATCTCCTAATGCAACAACCCTGCACCCTACAGTTAACAAGTGAAGGTTCTCATGCTCTAAGAGACAAAGGAAGTTACCCAACATTTTACCCAAAGGTACTAAATGCTAGGCATATATAGAATGAAACACTTCTTCAGATTACATGGTTTTGCCCTTGCATCACTTTGTCACAAGTCTATTTTCTTTAGCAGTAATTATTTATCTCTGTCTAAGTTCTGTCCCACATAAGTACAGTCCATCCTCCCATGGAAGATTTGATGAACATAGTTAGGCCCAGCTGAGGCACCAGAACTATCTTTTCATTTGTGATCTAAGACTAACAAAGATCATGTCTTTTGTGTATATTAATGATGCAAAAGAGCGCCAGTTATGTTTAAGAATGGTCAGTTTAGGGGCTGGTGTAAAGGATGAATTGCACACTGTCAAAGCAGATGCAATGAATTATGAAGGCAGTTGCCTTACGGTAATGCTGACGATGATGAAAATTTCCTACAGCCAATATTTCCCTTTGGTTCACTGAAAAAAATCCCCCTTCCCATGACCCTTAGGTTGAAGTGTGGTTCAGGGCCTGTGCATATCATTGGACAGTACTTAGTAGATGTGGAGAAAGATGCTGAATCAGAAGAGAAAGAGGATGGAAAACTCTTACATATATCTGAAGAAGCATTCTTCCCCTGGAAGCAGTAACAAGTTTCCACAGAAAAAAAGTAAAGCTTGATACTGATAAAGATGACAGTGACAGCAATAATGACAAGCTGATAAGGAAACTGAAGAAAAACTCTAGTTTAAAAAAAAAAAGCAGAATGAAAAGATTTAAGATATTCAAAGCTGAGACCAAAAGCCAAAAGATCAAGAATTCTTCAAAAACAACAAAATGAAAACACCTAAAACAAAACAGTCTCATTCTATAGGAATATTAAAGCCAAACACACACACACACATGCACACACACACACACACACACACACACACACACAAACAGCAACAATAACAAAAAAAAATAAAAATAAAAACCAGAAGTCAAGTGTATCCATGCTATGGTTTATATCTAGATGTCTCCTGAAAGCCTCATGCAATCACAGGTGGGGTTCATGGGGCATTATGCTCATTGGTGGATTAGTCCACTGATGAGTGTGTAGTTAGATGCACTTTTAGGAGGTGGAGCTGGAGCTGAAGAGGCAGGTCACTCCAGCTGTAGTCTGGAAGGGTAGACCTCCTTCTCTAACTCCTCCCTTGGAGTTCTGCTTCTTGGCGACCAAGAAGTTCACAGCTTTCCTCTGCCAGACCCTTCCACCATGACTTCCTGCCTTAAAGCCAGCCAACTGTTGACTAAAACTGTAAGTCAAAATAAACCTTTCCCCTTTAAATTGTGGGTGTCTATTGAGTATTGTGTCTTAGTGGCAAGAAAGTGACTACAGATTTTGATACCAGAGAAGTAGGGTCATTGCTGTTGATACTATTTGACCATGTAGTTCAGAAGTCTTTAAAAGTTGTTCTGAGGAAGAATTTGGAAGGGTTTGGAAATGCCAACTAGAAAGGGAACATTAGATGCTGTAAGCCAAGCTTGATGGGAGATTCTGGTTGCAGTTCAGTAAATGAGAACGCTCATTTAAAAAGCAGATAGTAAAGACAAGGCTCAAGAAATTTCAACTGGGAACAAGAACTCCACTGGCAATTAGACTCCAGGCAAGGTATGTTATGTTCTGGCAAAAATTTGTCTACATTTTACTTATGACCTAAGACTATGTAGAAGACTAAGATTAAAGGCTACAAATTAATTAATCAGGTAGAGGAAATTTCAAGGTAACCAAATATTCAAGCTGAGTATTGGTACTGTTGGGAGTATATAGCCAGTTCTATGTTGAGAATCAAGAGCAAATGATACAGCTTTATGATTTTAAGTTTTGAGTTTCAACAGAAAAGAAGTGCCTATAAAGCTGGAGCAGAAGAGAGCTTGGTTGCATAAAAAAATAGCATATTTTACATTAGGACAATATAAATGATGCTTTGAATACATGGGGAAAATAGGATAAAATTAGCTTCCTTGGAGTTCATTCACAGTCATCTAGGCACTCAGAGGCCTCTGCAATTGTGTTTCAAGGGAGCCCAGCTACTATTTCAGCTGGTAGCAGACCTTGCCATCATCCACATGGTGCTGATTTCATAGGCACGAGTTGAATGCAAGAGTTGTGGGTGTAATGGAGGCTTCCACCAGATTTAAAAAACAAAAAAGGCTAGGAAGCTAGGCAGTGTGTCCCCAGGAGAGCAGTGCACGACTCTGTGAGACTGAACTGAAAGTGTAGTGGGAAAAGCCAGGAAAGTGGAACATTCCTGGGAAAGCTGCAAGAAGTGAGCAAAGCCAGCCTAAGAGAGAAACAATGAAAACTACAAGCCCTGGCAACACTGTATGGGTGGGCTTGTACAAGCCCCTTGGAGTTCACATCTCACCACAACTTGCCTAGGGTATTGGACTTGGAGTTACAGGATTTAATGTTCACCCTGCTGAGTTTCTGTCTTGCTTTGGTCCCAGTTGTTTCTGTCCCCCTAATTTTGCCTTTCGAAATGTGCATGTTTTACTGTGCCATTGAATGTCAGCAATGTATAACTTTCTTTTTTGTTTTTTCAGGGGTTCACAGCTAAGAGTTTGCTTTAAGTTCAGAGGAGACTTTGGACTTGTACTTTCCAGCAATGTAAAAACTGTTAGAACTTTGGCAACTCTTAGAGGTGGACTAAATACATTTTGCATAAAGGGATGCATATGAGCTTTTTGGGGGTCAGAGATGGAATGTTATGGTTTACCCCTAAATGTTCCCCCAAAGCCTCATGCACCCACAAGTAGGCCTTTTAGGAGATGAGTGGATCATGGGGCACTGTACTCATTGGTGGATTAGTTCACTGGTGAGTTTATAGCTAAATTTACTGTTAGGAGGTAGTTTTGGATCGAAAGAGGAAGGTCACTTCAGGCATGGCCTGGAAGGTGCATTGCCTTCCCCGGCTCTTCCTTTGGAGCTCTGCTTCCTGGCCCCCATAAGGTAAACATCTTTCCTCTGCCAGACCCTTCCACTATGCTTCCTTGGAGCCAGCTCCTATGGACTAAAAATGTGAGCCAAAACAAATCTCTCTTCCTTTAGGTTGTGGGTTTCTGTTGGGTATTATGTCTTGGCAACAAGAATGTGACAAAGATAATCAGTTATGTGAAATTCCTTGCAGATGATGGACCAGTAGGCCATTTAAAATCTTTAACAGTACAGAAAATCTTTTTAAGAAAATGGTTTAGATAGTTTGTTACAGTTTTCTATCTTATTTCATTTCTGTAGCATTTGATATCTGACAGTCCTTGTTATAATGTAAAGTGTTTGATAAGTGTTGTTCAAGTTTGACAGTAATGTATTCTTCAATGCCTGTGTAATTTTTTAAAGGTGGAATTACCTTCTTTGCTTTGTTTTAAGTATGTGATGCTACAATGGGAAGTAGTAGGACTGGCAGTCAGACATAAAGATGATGGAGACTAAAATAGGTGTATGAAATAAACTTGGTATTTTAATAAAGTAAGAAAAATTAAAACATTTTTAACTATACATGCAGAAAACAAAACAGTGTATATCCATTGAAAGACTTGTTACTTCTTATGAAATTCAAATCATCCTATTCTACAGTATCTGATTTATGGGTAGAAGCAAATGGTTTTCCCTCTGGAATGACCACAATGCACTTTACACTCAAGTCCACAGTGATCACATCAATATTGCCTCTTCCTTCTCCTATGTCCCCTCTCTTAGCAAATGACACTTCCATGTCCTCATCCAGATCATGTGCTACCATAGCAGTCTCTTAACTGCCCTTGTCTACCTCACTCAAACACATTCTCTAAACACTTCCTTTTTTTTTTTTTTTTTGGTACTGGGGATCAAACTCACAACCATGAACTTGCAAGGCAGGCGTTTATGCCACTGAGCTAAATCCCCAGCCCTCTAAACACTTTCTAAAGAGATCTTTCAAACAAAGATGTGAAAGATCACATCTCTACATATCTTATAGCAACACTGTGGTTCTCCAGGCTGCCCACTGACATCACTGTTTCTAGCATAATGTAACAATAGTCATCATTCAGTTGTAAGCTGCAAATGTATTTTTCTTACCCCTGTCCCCTGCTTGCAGCTTTGCAGGTAAGGTGTTCAAAATTCATGCCACACCCATAGCTCGCCAAGCCTTGGCCTGTGCTGCTGCTTGTGCCTTTAGCTTTCACCCTCATCCCTTCACCCTCACCCGGCTCACTCCTGCATTTTCACGACCAGATTAGATATCAAAATTTCTGGGAAATCTCCAACAATAAGAGAGAGCAGCAATTAAGCAAGTTCAAACTTTCCAGTAACATATTTTAAAAAGTAAGATGAAAGTGATTAATATTTTATTTAGCCAATATGTTCTAAATATTGTTATTTATCAATATGTTCTAAATATTGTTATTTATCAATATGTTAATATTGATTCAGCATGTGAGCTATATTTTTAAAATATTGAGATGCTTTATGTTTTTCCCACTGTCTTCAAAATTCAATGTTTGTTTTACTATGACTATCTCTATGTTTTATTTCTATGTTTTACTATGACTATCTCAATTTGTAGTAACTATATTTTAGCCACCCAATAGCCACATTGCCAAGTTATATACCATGTTAAATGTAACAGTACCAGAGCACTTAAGAATTACCCTGAGGCTGATGTGTAACTCAGTGGTAGAGCCCTTGCCTGCATGCACAAAGCCCTTTGTTCCATCTCTAGCACTGAAAAAAAATCTCCTAAGGATCTGAGTGAAAAGAGAATCCTGTGCCAGGATTCCCACCATTCAACTTCTGAAGATAGTCTAATTCTGGTGGTGTAGAGTGGGGTCATTTTCAAAAGAAATCCCAGATCATTCTGATGTTCATACTCCACCAATTGCACCTTAGAAAATGTGAGTGATAGTGAAATGTCCTAATTTTGGAGTTAGACGTATAGGTATTTGTGTCCAGATTCATTTAAGAGCTATGATCCAGATTCATTTAAGAGCTATGAAAATTAGCATTGTTAGCTTTCTAGGTCTTGAATTGCTCACCTGCAAAGTGAGATTCATCATATCCACCTTAGAGACTTGTGGATATGGAATGGTGTACATCAAAGAATAGCAACTCTTAGTGTCTCTAGAGTTCCATCCCCAGCTATCCCCATTTCCCAGGTGAGATGTCCCTTCTTCCTCACCCTCTGACTTTCTGTGCTTCTCTCCAGATGGCCCATCACACCCTTTGTCGTCATCTGCTGTCTTGCCTGTGTCCTCACCTCAACCAAGGACAGAGCCTTGCTATTGTGCATTTTTACATCCCTGAGACTCACAAACTGGTGCTCAGTACACATCACTTTTTGAAAATACAACTAAATTTTATCAACTATATTTTCTCTAGGAACAAAACTCCCTCAAATTCTCTTATAGAAAAGAAGTGTGCAAAGACAAAGTGGAGAGTGACATCCTTCTAACCTTTTCTCTTTGAAGTCTGTCACAGAAAGCTTTGCCAACATCATCCATGGCTTGAAAGTAGGACACCTAACAGACCGTGTCATTCAGAGGAGCAAGAGGATGATTTTGGATACTCTGGGTGTTGGATTCCTTGGAACTAGCACAGAAGTGTTTCACAAAGTCTGCCAATATAGTAAAGTAAGAAACTCAACGTTTATTCCAAAGCTAAAAGCAAATGTATACAGATGACTACTCTGGGCTAGACCTGGAACTATGTGCCTTGGTTCTATACTCAGTTATATGACTAGCACTTGATTCGTACAGCCCTGTCTTGTGTACTTTTATAATTATCTCAGCTTCATTATCTGATTTTAAAAATTTGTCCATATTTTTACTGTCACTATATCAAAATCACTCACTAATAAAATGTCACAGCTTATTATCATATTGACTGAAAGCACATTGTAACCCAAGTCTTGGAAACAAAAACATCTACTACAGACCATTTGTTAGTGCAAAGTCTTCAAAGGTTCTCTGCAACTAGGCATGGGGTACAGGCCTATAATCCCAGCACTCTGTGAGGCTAAGGCAGGAAGATTAAAAGCCAGCCTAGGCAACTTAGAAACTTAGTAAGACCTATTTCAAAGTTTGTTTGTTTTTTAATTTTTTTTAAGGGAGCTTAGAGGGCTGGGGATTTAGCTCAATGGCATAAGCGTCTGCCTGGCAAGCACAGGGTGGTGAGTTTGATCCCTGGTACTGCAAAAAATAAAATAAAAATAAAGGGAGCTTAGTATGAAGCCCTGAGTTAAATCTCAGTATCACAAAATAAAATAAAAACAGAAAAGAAAATATTATCTGAATAAAAAGCTAGTGGAGTACCCAGAGCATCGAGGGGGAATGACATGGAAAATGTGGCACCCACTTTCCATAGACTATACCTGGGTTAGACAGCACATCCTCTACACTCCTGTATTTATGCTAAGGAAATAATAGTGAATTCAAGTTCACTTACCTGGGACACCTAGGGATTGAACAATACCATCTTCTCCTCCTACCATGAATAAGGTTGTATATTCTTCTACAAGGAAGAATTTTAATGATTAAGGTTTCTAAGGGTTCAAATAAGGACCATTAACATCATGTTTCCAAAGGTAAAGAAACACTCTTGAAATGCTCATGTTGATTCTGCATCATTGATGGATATTCTTCTGTTGCAGATGTACAATTCCAATACATCCAGCACAATTTGGGGTCAGCGAGACTTCAGACTTCCACCATCGTATGCTGCTTTTGTTAATGGTGTGGCTGTAAGTTTGCATGTCTTTTCTACTCATAGATTGTCATAATAATTCCAAAGCCAGGAACCGTGGCTTTGGAATTAGGATTGCATAACTTCCTTGTTTTATAGATAAGGTTATTAAAGTTCAGATATAGCATAGCTTATCCTCTCTCCTACTGTAGTAATTTCAGTTTTCATTACTTTCTTGTTGTTACAATAAATTTGTGTTTTCAAATAAAATGTGAAATAGAAGATGTGAAAGGATTTAGATGAAAGCACTCTCCAAGATTTCCCAACTGTAAACCCTGACTGCATAGAGCAAAAAATATAAAATCTAATATCCAGATACAATTCATTCTTACTTTTTTCTGTTGAGGGTACAAATTTCTGTCCAGTAATATTCCATAATATTCCAGTAATATTCCATTTCTTCACCAGCTCTTTATTGGCAAAGAAACAATGGCCACATGATGTGTGTGTTTTCTGATATACTTCTGAGCACTTGATGTCTTTTGTCAGAAAGTGACAAAAAAAAGTGTTATGATGTCTGATATTCTCTTACAGATACTTAGGAAAGTATCTCAGACTGTTGAATTTGCAATTGCATTGCATTTGAATTGCAATGTTGCATTTAGCAAGCAGTTAGGAAACACAGCAGCCACATCAAATAGACAGAAATTCTATTTTAAAAAGAATTTCCAGTTATCACTATTTCTTGTGTGAAAAAAATGACTGGAATGAAGAGGAATAAAACCTTACAGCAGAAAATAGAGATCTTAAGACATAATCAATAAGGAATCTAGGTTTCAGAGTTTTTATGCTGTTCTTGCAAATTCTGTAGAAATTTAAAATTATTTTCTAATAAATAGATATAAAATATATGGTTTACATGGAACAAATCATTAAGTGTTTAGTGTGATGTGTTTAAAGAATTAATGAGGAAGGAAACCATGGTTCTTGTGCTTAAGGGGTAATATGGATCTTTCAAGGTCTCCGGCCACTTACACAAGACCTAAGACCTGGAGGGGGGCACTGGCTGCTGCCAAGGTTCTGCCTTCTTGGAAGCAAAAGAGTAGTGAGTCACAGTGTCAACCATGAATTAACAATCACAGCTTCTTACATAGGGATAGGCAAAGAGCTCACCAACAAAACGCAAACCACACAGAAAGTACTTCAAAGAATCAACAACTGGGGCCTCATCTTATTAAACAGTTTTTGCACATCAAAAGAAATCACTAATACAGTGGAAATAAAACCCACAGAATGGGAAAAAATTTTATCCAATTTGTCCTTCAGATAAAGGACTTATATCTATAACATATAAAGAACTGAAAAATATCAAGTCCCCCAAATTCAAAGACCCAACCCAAAAATGAGCATCTGAAATGAACCCACACTTGTAGGATAAAGAAATACAAATGACAAATAAATATATGAAGAAATGCTCAACATCATTGGTCATTCAAGAAATGCAAATTAAAACAACCCTAAGATTCCATCTCCCTCCAGAAAGAATGGCTATTATCAAGAAATCAACTACTAACAAATGGTGGGCTTGTGGGGAAAAAGGAATACTTCTCCACTGTTGGTGGGAGTGTAGACTGGTACAACCACTGTGGAAATCAGTACAGAGGTTCCTCAAAAAAGTAGAATTGGAGGTCCCATTCAATCCAGTTACTCCTTTTCTGGGTATCTTCCCAGAAGAATTGAAAACATCATGCCACAGTGATGTATGTGCATCCAGGTTTACAGCAGCATAATTTGTAATAGCTAAATCTTGGAAACAACCCAATTGCCTATCAGTCATGGAATGGATACAAAAGATGTGGTATATTTATACAATAGAGTACTACTTAACTATAAAGAAGGATAAACTTGAGGTTTTTATAGGTAAATGGATGCAACTTGAGACCATACTTGTAAGTAAAATAAATCAGACTCACATGTCTAAATATCATATTGTCTCCCTAATATAAATTTAAAAAGTAAATAAGATCCAAAATGTATAATAGATGTTGTGAAAATGAAAGGGAAAGAAAGTGCTCAAAGGGAAAAAACAACTGGATAGGAGAAAGGAGAAAATAAAGAAGGAAAAAGATTATATATATATATATCTACACATATGTATGTGTATATGTAAATATATACAAGATAGACAACTATACTATTAATCTCTGTTAGTTCATCAAAAAGGACAGTTTGTGTTTTCATTGTCTGATTGTTTTGATCATTTTTTATGCTTACATCTTGTAATCTGAACAACTCTTTCAAGATAACAATATGCTATATATTAACTAGTGTTAATTTCCTATTTTTTTTGAAATTCTGTGTTGCTTTTATCATTTTGTTTTCTTTAAATAAGAAGAATCACAGCTTCAAGCTGGGCATGATGGTGCATGCCTGTAGTCCCAGCACTCCGGAGGCTGAGGCGGGAGGACCCTGTGAGTTTGAGACCAGCATGGGTTACAATGTGAGCTCAAGGCCAGCCTGAACTGCATAGCAAGACCTTGTCTCAAAAAAAAGAAAAGAAAAAGAATCATAGCTTCTTTTTAATTTCATAAAATCAGATTTTTTAAAATGTCATGACAAATCAGATTATTACAAAGTAAATCCTTACTGGCCCAAAATTCAACACATGCTTGGAAAATTTGAATTTCTTAGTTCATATTTTTTTTATGCAGATTCACTCAATGGATTTTGATGACACATGGCACCCTGCAACTCACCCATCTGGGGCTGTCCTTCCTGCCCTCACAGCTTTATCAGAAGCCCCACCTCAGAGTGCAAAATTTTCTGGCCTTGACCTGCTGCTGGCTTTCAACGTTGGTATTGAAGTACAAGGCCGATTAATGCACTTCTCCAAGGAAGCCAGTGACATCCCAAAGAGGTATGGAGAGAATTTACCCAGAGGAGAAGCAGCCACATTCCTCATCATTTGGCTATCTATGTAGAGGTTTCTGGTTTAGAGGCTGGCTCCACTGAAGAGGCTGGAAGATTAGTTAGTTCCAGTCACACACCAGACCCAATGTCATATACAAAAGTGTAACTTCATAAGTGCTAATAAAAATGTCCCTTTGGGTTTAGAGATCAAATCAAGCAGCTAGGACCATGAAATAATTGGAGTCTGTCATCCCAAGGTGACTCATGTCAATTTAGTAAGTATTCTGAGTATTCTCAATCCCATCCTCAGAGAAGAATCTGCTCTGTTCACTTAGATCCTTCAGATTAATGAGATGTTCAGAATATCCTAATTCTGGCTATAAATTCCACAGTTCAAAAATGGCCAAATTTTGGCTAAATCACATGGTTTGATCTACTATTTTTTCTGCCAGTTGGTCCAGCCTGCTAGAAAAAGAATACATTAGCATTCAGAATAGTATACTTTCTCAGTTTCTATCAGGAATCAAAATTTTTTGCCTTTCTGACAATAACTACCATTTATAATGCTGTATATTAAGCATTGCTATAATTTGTGATTTCATTCAAAGCTCCCAAACTCTGTGAGTGCATACTATTATTACCATTTTATGTAAGAAAAAAACAAATGCAGAGAAGTTGAGTAAGTTTCTCAAAGTTACACAGCTAATAAATGAGAGCTGAAATTTGAACTGAAGCTGTGTGACACCGTTATTATTATTATCCAATACTACCTCCTGGTGGTTATACTTTGTAAATCTCCAATTCGTTTGCTTTTCAGATTCCATCCTCCCTCAATGGTAGGAACTTTGGGTAGTGCCGCGGCTGCATCCAAGTTATTAGGGCTCAGCTTGACAAAGTGCCAAGAAGCCCTGGCTATTGCTGCTTCTTTTTCTGGGGCACCTATGGCAAATGCTGCCACTCAGACCAAGCCCCTTCATATTGGCAATGCTGCTAGGCATGGGACAGAAGCTGCTTTTCTGGCATTGCTAGGTCTCCAAGGAAACAAGCGTATCTTAGACCTGGAAACAGGATTTGGGGCCTTTTACACCAACTATTCCCCAAAAGTCCTTCCAAGCCTGGATTCCCACAGTTGGCTGCTGGATGAGCAGGATGTAGCCTTCAAGCGTTTCCCTGCACATTTGGCTACCCACTGGGTGGCAGAGGCAGCTGCATCAGTAAGACAGCACCTTGTGCTTTCAGACGGAACCCTGCTTCCTGCTGACCACATTGGGAAAATTGTGCTCAGGGTTCCTGAGGTCCAGTATGTGAACAGACCCTTCCCAGACTCAGAGCATGAAGCACGCCATTCCTTCCAGTATGTGGCCTGCACTGTGCTGCTTGATGGTGATATCACTGTCCAGTCATTCCACAAAGACCAGATCAGTAGGCCACAGGTGACAGAGTTGCTCAGGAAGGTGAAGCTAGAGCATCCTTCTGACAACCTCCCAAACTTCGACACACTGTACTGCGATGTCAGTGTTACCCTCAAGAATGGAGCTACATTCACTGAGCACTGCAGTACCTTTTATGGTCACTGGAAGAATCCACTGAACCAGGAGGACCTAAAGAAAAAGTTCAGGGCTAATGCCACCAGGGTGCTACCCCCCAACAAACTGGAAAGTCTTATAAAGACAGTGGAAAAGCTAGAAGATCTAGAAGACTGTAATGTGTTGACCACACTTTTAAAAGGATCAGAGAAGATTTCAAAAATATCTAGTGTGTAATCATTCCATTACACAGTCTCTGCCCAGGCTCACCAGTGTCTGAACCGCTTTGGTTGGGAAGATTCAATAATCTGCTTTATAAAGCAAGGGCCTGCAGCTTGGTCTGCCCAGGAATAAATGAAGAAATGAGGAAAAAGCCCAGAAGAGCTACATATTTTTTCCAGGAATTTTTGTAGGACTATTCAAATTACTTTAAAAATAATATTTAAGAAACAGAAAAATATTTTTATAAACATTCCAAAGGGTAAAGTCAAAGTCAACTGCAATTTGCTTAGAGAGTCATCTTCTCAGAATTGTTTATGAACTCCAGAGACCGAACCTGCACACTGTTTGCTGACAGTGGAGCAAGGCTCTAGCCTGATGTGCACAGCAATTATTAGATGAGGGCTTGTCCTCCAGCACTCCACTATGCAAGGTGCTTCTAGGGTATCACTGGGTTCAAGTCATGCTTCTGCTACCTCCTTCATATGGCTTAAGTTTTTCTATTTGTAGAGCAAAAAGAAAAGGCAGTCTGGAGAAAAAAGCAGTTTGGCTCTAGAATCCATGGTCTTAAGCTTCACAGTATGTTATCTTTTTGTGAAAAAGTGTTTTGAGAAAAATGTTACCAATGACAAGTCAGAGTTGCAGTTCTGGTTTTTTTTTGGGGGGGAGAGGGTGTGGGTTTTTTTTGGCTTTTTTTGTTTTTGGTACCGGGAATTGATCTCATGACCTTGCACTTGCCAGGCAGGTGCTTATGCTACTGAGCTAAATCCCTGGCTAGAGATGCAATAAAGGATGGAGAGGTAAATGTGTGAGTGGTTTCTATAATAACTGCATAAAGTAATAAAAATGTCATCTGGAGTTTTAAAGTGAAAAAGTATCAATCAGTGTGTTCTAAATTCCTGGTGGTGTTCAAGAAAAGAGTAAAGCCCCTAATTCAAGATTTGGATCTGGTAGAAAGCATGTTGAAATTTTTAGGGTAAATTTGAAAAGTGCAGAAGCTTTTATCAGTTCCAGGAAACAGAAGGAGGAAATAGAATTGGAAAAAATAATACAAAGGGAAAAAAGGAGAAAGGAAAAATATATTAAAAAGACATTACATAGAGAAAACACCATAAGGGTTGGTGATATAGCTCAGTGGCACAGCACCTGCCTGGCAAGCACAAGGCCATGAGTTTAGTACCAGAAAAAAAAAAAGAAAAAGAAAACACCATATACATTGGTAGAAATTCAAGTATATTTGTAGTTACAAAAAGAATAAATGGGCTAAATGCCCAAGTAAATAAGACCAAGACTATCTAAACATTCTTTTAAATATTCACCAGCTTTGTTGATGCTTAATTTATATATCATTGGTGACTGAGTATTCTTGGCACTCAATCTGAAGCAGCACAGGAGAGACAAGAAGAAAACAAAGTACAAAAGAAGGAGACAAAGTATGAAGAGACTTTTAATGCGGGGCACAGGAGAGGCTGCGGAGAAATGCAGAGGCTCCCTCACTAGACAAAGGGCTGGAGCCTACTTATATTAACTCTCATTGGGGTGATGCTAAACTAGCAGATGACAGTGGAGCAGGAGTGATGTTTTTTCCAGGGATCAGAGTGACTTCAGCATGAACAAGAAGGAAAGGCAGGAAGTCTATTTTGGGTCTGGAGCACCAAAGAAAGAAGATTGATCAGGTGCCTTTTTATGGTCTCCTCACCATGTTGAACCTTTGTCATGATGATTAGCAGATTTAAGTGGCTAAAAACTTGTCAACTGTTCACTGATCTTAAATGTACACTTCAAGCAACTTTAGTGCATTTATATAATTATGCAAATATTATTATAACCTACTTTGGAATACTTCCACTACTTCAAAAAATTTCCTCATATATATTTGAAAGCAATCCTCACTCTACCTCCAGTCCTTCAGAAAAAAATGATCTTTTTATCAACAGTTTGTCTTTCTGAATATTTCTTATAAATGGAAT
This sequence comes from Hydrochoerus hydrochaeris, assembly GCA_004027455.1. NCBI lineage: Eukaryota > Metazoa > Chordata > Mammalia > Rodentia > Hydrochaeridae > Hydrochoerus > Hydrochoerus hydrochaeris. The sequence goes on along the minus strand of PVLA01009268.1, from coordinate 9,854 downwards.
CATGTAATAGGCAGTCACATGTGCCTGACTTCTTTCACTTAGCATATCGATTTTGAGATTCTTCCAGGTATGTATACATACTTTATTCTTTTCATTGCTGAATAGTATCCCATGGTACAGGTACATCACATTTTGCTTGCCCATCACTAGCTAATAGGAAGTTGGATGGTTTCCAGTTTGAGCTACTTTGAACATTCCACATACAAGTCTTTGCATGTGAACTGTGCTTCCATTTTTCTTGAGTAGACAACTAGGGCTAGAAATACTGGGGCTTAGGCAAATATATGTGTAACATTACAAAACAAATATCCTCCAATATAAAATGGGATAATTAGAAAAACCCAAAATGTTTGTAAATGAAATCTTTTGCTAAATAATTCTTGGATCACAGAAGAAATTATAATGAAAATTGTAAGACATTTAGAACTATCCAGTGACCAAAAAATAATATATATTTTTAAATTATAGGGATGTAGCTAAAGTGGTACTTAAGAGAGTATAGTGCTTCCATTGTTGTTTCTGTATCCCTTAAAGTAGGATGCATTTTGCAACTGATGAAATTTAACATAGTTGATTAAAGTGGAGGTGGTTTATACTGTGACCTTGAGGCATAAATTCCATTATTGTCCTGTCCTTGTGGAGAAGCCTTCCCCAAGGATCAGGCAAGAACACCTGGGAGAAACCTACCTGAGGCTAGACAAAGTCTCCAACTCACCTAGAGGTTCAGTCAGGACCCTCCCTGCATTTCGACCTACTCTGCACACATCCAGGGCCCTGAGTCAAACTACCTCAGTCAAAGGCACACCTCTGCCAGCTCTCAGGAGTCATAGAGCTGACTATAGTGCATATTTGGGGATCCTCAAGACCACACATACTCTGGTGGTTCGTTAGAAGGAGTCAATATATAGTAGTCCTCATGGCTCAGGATTATTATGGTGCCAGGACACATATCAAAATCAGCAAGAGAAAAAGAAATAGGCGCGCTCTGGTGATATCCATATACAGATTTCCAATGTTCTCACTCCCTCCCTTGAGAGGAAGCACTGAGTATAATCCCTTTTCTCAGCAGTGAAAAATTTGATAATCTACATGAAATGTTTTTTTCTTTAGCAGAAACTCTGCATTGAAGGTTTTTATTGGTGGCTGAGTAAGATGGGCGCGCTCTGCCTAGCAATAAGCAGAATTCTAAACTCAAAGAAGGAAAACAAACATCCAGCATAAATCATTGTTTGCAGCAAACTATCCTCATCACTCAGGAAGTGGGTCAAATACCCAGTTCCTGACATCAACAAAGCTCCACACAAGCACCAGTCCTGGAGCAGCCCTTAAAAAACAGCCTCAGTCTTGCTATATTATTGCTCATTTCTGCACAGCTTTTTCCACAATGAATCCTCTTCTTTGCATGATCATGAAGCCTTGTAGGATAGAAAAATTGGACTTTTCCTTTCCATTAGGAACTGGCACTATGGTGTTTCTCCTGAGATCTATGAAGTGTGTGGGTGTTTTACCAGCATTTAACCAAACCAGACCCACAGCACACTTAAACCCACAGACAAGAAAGCTGTAAAGATTTTATTCCACTACTTAAAATGAGCACTTATGAGATTTAAAGGAATTTTTATAAGTGATATTTTATAACTACTTTACTTGGAAAGCTTCTTCAAAAAAAAAATCACAGTCAGGTAAACCCTATGTTAGGCCCATGTGACCCATTTAAAGTCTGTGATATCCTATATAGAGAAAGCTGTTTGGGGATGCTAGGGAAATTGTGAGGTTTCATTCAGTTCACATCACACCAAGGGCTTGCTAGACACCAGAAGATGTGCTAGATGCAGATGACAGAATTAATGTCAAAATGAGCAGAAACTCCTGGTTCTCATGAACTTTACAATGTAGCTTGAGTAGAGAGACAACCTCAAAATAAGTAGAATAAGGAAAGTCTTCTGTGCCTGTTTTGGGTGTGCTCTGCTCCCTGGGTTCTTTCATGGCAGCAACATCAACTTCTGGGGACTGAGTTGGATTCAGAGTTGGGTTCATGATACCAGGGAAACCCAAACCATGTGAGCCTTTCCTTACTGGAAATAATGGTTTCCAGTTCTTCCTGCAAAGCCACAGAGAACCTAAGCGAGCAGCCAAGACACCCTTAAACACACTTCTTCCCTGTTCACCAGAGTTGTACAAGCAGGTGCATGTGTGTTTGTGTGTGTGCATGTGTGTGTGTGTTTGTGTGTGTGTTTGTGTGTGTGCATGTGTGTCTATAGCTCCTTCCCACCATCATGACATCTATCTGCAACATTGCAGTTGTTGTTTTTAATCATTTGCACATTGCATTATTTATTCTTTTCTCCAAATCTATGTTGAAAAGAAAATAAAATAGCATAAGAATAGTTCACAGAAAGTAATAATTCAAAAGCAATCCAAAGCAAGTGAGTGTTTTATAGGAAACTACTCTGGTTCCTGCTAAACCCTGAGTACAGCAGTTTGTAGCTGTATCAAAAGAATATATGATGCATAGTAACTGTTACAAAGTATTATGGCTTTATTGAGATCATAAAGAATAAAATATAGAAAGAATATAGAAAATGTGGTATATATACCTAATCAAGTATTATTCTGTCATAAAGAAGAATAAAATTGTATCATTTATAAGAAAATGGATGAAGCCAAAAATAATCATTTTGAGCAAAATAAGCCAGACTCAGAAAAAATAAAATCACATGTCCCCCCTAATATGTGCAATCTAATAAAAAAATATGACAGGAAAGTAGAAGGGAAGCTGTTATTAGACAAGAAGGGAGGAATAGGGAGGAAAGAAGAGATGGAAAGTAATGAGGAGAGGGATATGATGAAAATATGTTACACATTGGAACCAAATATTTTACTAAATTAAGCCAGGCATGATGGCATACACCTGTAATCCCAGCATTTGGGAGGCAGAGATAAGAAAATCACCATAAATTTGAAGCCAGCCTGAGTTACATGGTACCTGAACTGCATAATGCGACACTATCTCAAAAAACTATAAAATTAATAGGCATTAGTAACAAAAAAATTAAAAGAAAAAATAACTAAAATTCATGTAGCCTTCTAGTTCAGTCATAAATGCAGAAATCAACATTCAGATAGCATAATCTTACTAAAATTCCCCTTGCTTTTTGTTGCAGGTATTATTAAAAACAAATCAGCTGTAAGAGTTAGATCTTGGAAGCAGCCTACAATTTCATCAACAGATGAATGGATAAAGAAAATGAAGTATAGACACATAATGGAGTACTACCCTATCATAAAGAGTACTATTCTATCATAAAGAAGGATAAACCTGAGTAATCTGTAGGAAAATGGACATACCTTGAGATCTTAAAAGTGAAATAAATCAGACACAAGAGCTAAAATATCACGATTTCTATTATATAAAAAACCGAAGTATAAATAAAGAGTGAAAGGAGAGATAAAGTAGGAAGTAGGGAGAGAGATCTCTCTCAAATGGGAAAGGGATCCACAGGTGAAGAGGGTCAAAACATAATTAGGATGTGTTTATACAACTGGACCAACTCCCCACAAGATATGTGAACATGCACCTCAAACATGTACTGACTTTAAAAAGTGAGCTGTCAAATTTCAAGTCAAAAAGTCGGTCTCCCTGGGCACCTATAAAGAAGCTGAGCTGGGAGTCCAGGAAAAACTCTGGGCCTAAGCTGCAGTGACAGATTAGGTGTTCCACTTCGTTGTAGCTAAAGTATCTTCACTTGAACAATTTTTTCTAAAGCACCATGTTTCAAACATGCTGTAAAATATCCCTTTCATTTTTCCTGTCCCATCAAAAAATAATATTAAGCGCTCATGCCACGAACACAAAGGTTGGAACCACGTGGTTGGCGGCATCTCTGCGGGATTCTCTCCGTGGTTACCACCAGGATTCTGTAGCAAAGCAGTTCTGTCTTTGTCTGCAAACAAACCTATTGGAAGTGAAAACCTAACTGGGTGAGTGGAAATGTTTCTCAAGAACCCGATGGCAAGATTGTGAGAGGATTAAAACCATCAGTTCTCCCAACACTGCAGAATTCAAAGCAGCAGCTCACAGTCCCTGTACATAAGAGAAACCTGTTCCAAAAGAGGCTTCATTCAGATACGGTTAGCAGGAGCAAAGATCCTAGATTTACTAGGATCAGTAGGAAATAACTAAAGCAGCACAATTTGATCCACACAGCTGAATGATACAATATAAGAGAACTGCAATATTGAAATGTTTTTCTTATAGAGTAAGCCAGTGTATTCTGAAAGATGACACTTTCCATATGATGAAAAGCCACCTAGTCTTATCACCTTAAACCACTCTGGCCTCCACCGGAATGCCAGTCAACGAATACTGCAACCTCTAATAAAAACTAATTAGTCAAGCTGACAGAAAAGCACTCACAGCTCTATTCACTAGAGGGGCAGGGAAACAGGAAAGCTTGCAGAACCTGCTTACCCAGCAGGTAGTGTTTAAACCTCCACTCCTCTCCCTCCCTCCTCACTATCATCCTCCTGACTCACACAGCTTTCCAGGCTAGAAAGGTTAGCTGCCAGCTCAGGGGAGAAGGCAGCAGCTGAAGTTCTCCTGGCACAGTGGAAGGCGTGATGAGTCCTTCACAGGGCTGTCGACACTGCTGTCCTTCTCATGCAGGGCATCTGGGCCTTTCTAGTACCACCTGCAGAAACAGAGAAGCCAGGATTACTAAAATTAGCTGACAAGAGTGTAGGAACAATTCTCATGCAATGAATGAATGTGTATGATGCGATCACTACACATTGGATATATGGATTGAATTATCACACTATACCGCATAAATATGTGCAACTAAAATAATAAAAAGAATGCAAACACATAAGAGCACAATCACATATACTTAGAATACAAAATTAATGAATTAATTCATTTTGTTTTTTTAAACATCAATATACAACCTGCTGTAAAAGTTGTTCAGAGAATCTTTGGTACAGAGCTGGTGACAAATTTTAATGCATAGGCCCAATAATTTGAGATTTTACACAATTTCAATATAGTACTGGTATGGCTGGGGATTTAGCTCAGCAGCATAAGCGCCTGCGTGGCAAGCGTAACGTCATGAGTTCAATCCCTGGTACCCCCCCAAAAAAAACCCAAAAAACAATATAGTGCTGGTAGACTTTACAGACATAAAGAATTTATTTTAACAACATAATAATAAAAATAATAACCACTTTGCACCAACAATATGAAATTCTGAAAATATACACTGTGATATCCAGGATGATATTATGCTAAACATTTTAAACTTAGTACAAAATAAAATTATTTTTAAAAAGCACTTGAGATAACTTCTTACCTTCTAAAAGCAAAAAAAAAAATCTATGTGCTAAATAAAATTTTAAAATAGTAATTTTGAGAATGACTTATAAGTAACACAGTCTTAGATTGTGAAAATTCTAATTTCATCCTCAGATCTCAGAGGCAATAATCTTTACCAGGTACTCTCAGGGCAATTCTATTTGTGTTGAAGGAAAAAAATGAAATCTCAAGGTACCAGTAACTCAATAAAATGAATCTTCCACATCTATCCTCCTCTGGGGTGTCACTGAGTTCTCAACTTGTGTTTTATTCATGATGTGAGCAAGTCTTCGAAGATGGTGCCTTGCTGCATGCCTCCTGGGGTCTGTGCCCTTTATTCAGAGGCTGCTCTCCTGGAATCTGTTCTTATTTCTGGTCATCAGAATGCAGCAGAAGAGAATCTGAGGGAATTAATAGCTAGTTTGTAATAGGAAGGTTTGGGTCTCTTGTATAAAAATAATTGGAAAATCATTAGGCTGAGATAGCTCTAGGCTCTTTGGCTCCTGTGAAAGCAACTCAAAGTGAATACCCATAGCATTGCAAAATGAAAAAGCAGCCTAACAGGGGGCTACTATATCACCTCCACCTAGGGACTCTCTACTTCAATAAAATAGTTTCTTTGCCTGATTCTCATGAACACCTTTCTCAGCACTCTGGGTGTCTGAGACAGAAGCATTATAAATTCAAGTGCAGACCAGGGCAACTTAGTGAATTAGCAAAACCCTGTCTCAAAATTTAAAATAAGAACAACAATAATAATAATTTTTTAAAAGGGCAGGAAATATAGCTCAGTATGAAGGCAATGGGCTTAATTAATCCCCAGTTCCATCCAAAAAAAAAAAAAGTGCCCCCACAATGGAAGCCCTGACCTATATGTGAGCTGATGATATCTAATTCATAAATTTTTGTCTCCTCAAATAAACTCATTAAAATACTTTGGTAATTACATTTATCTTTTAACACTAGCAATGTTTGTTCTGGAGAACACCAGCTCTCATGTAAGATTCTCACCTACACCCAGGTCTATGGGTTATGAGAAGCCAAAACTGCCACATGTGTTATGAGAAGCCAAGACTGCCACATGGAATGACCAACCCCAAGTGCTCCAGCAAGCTCAACCCAGGCACCAGACAGAAGGGAAGACACCACCGAAGATGTGCAGCCTGGTTGAGCCCCCAGATGCCTGGAGACACATGTGAGAACCCATGTGAAGCCCAGCAAAGCTCAGTCAATCCAGAAATCCAAGAGCACAAATTATTGGTTAAGCCACTCCATTTTGATGGTATTTTTTAAACAACCATAAATGTCTGAAATATTCTATTTGTAAAACAGCAACAAGTAACCTACATAAATAGATATACATAAATACTAATAACCAACACATTCATAGTCTGAAACAGTGGTTCCCAGTTCTCCAGAGTGTCTCCAAGTTTCAAGAATATTGCAGACTTTCAAAGTCACCTTAAAATGAAAGTGATTTTTTGTTTAGTTTGAAAAGATAAATATATAACATACTGTTCCTTATGAAGAAGGTTAAGTAAGAGGTCAAATAAAGGCAAAATAGTTATACTTGTAAATCAACCTTTTATTTGAAAAAGTGGTAGCAGTGATCTAAAAGTGATTTCTACATTGAAAAGATCCAGAAAGAGACAAACTCTTCACTGTGACTTCCAAAGCCTTGAGACAGTGTGCATGGTACAGTGTGCATGCCCCATGCCACATGTCACCTGGAAGCCATGCCAGAGTTTGCCTTCTGACATGATCTCTGGGTGACACATGCATTTTTTGAAAATGGAAAAATACTGGTGCAGCAGGACAGGTTGCCAAACTTGCCTGCATATGGGAATTATCTGGGAATTTTAAAAATTCCACAGTCTGGGTCATAAACCAAGCCAGGCACAATCTATGGTAGTGGGACACAGGCGCTGCTGGTTTTGGATGCAGCAGGTGATTCCAATTAATAGTCAAATTCAGGAGCCACTGGACACTCTCATGGGAACACAGGGGAATCACCTGAGTGCACTGGAGACCACTAGTGTTGGGGTCCAACCACAGTGTTTGGTATAACTAGTGTCAGATGTTTGGGGTTTTAAAAAAAACTCCCTCCTGTCCCTTAGGCTGAGGATTTAGCTCAGTGGCATAAGGACCTGCCTGGCAAGTTTGATCCCTGGTATTGCAAAAAAAAAAAAAAAAAAAACCTCCCCAAGTGATTCTCATGTGCAGCAAAGATTGTGAACCACAAACCTGGAGCCTGGCACAGAAATGTTCGGCATCACAGCTGAGCTGGCAACACTTTAGGGAAGAAACTTTTAAAGTCAGTGAGCATTAATTAAAATGAACTGTTGGCCTCACAGCATTGAGCTAACTCACCTGGTATGACAGCGCTGAGCCCAGTGACGACCAGGTCCGCCAACTCTTGCCCATCTCTGTGGTCTCTCCTGACTCTTCCACTTGCACATCCATCTTCTGCTGGACTCCCTTTCAGGTGATTAATGATGTGCATCTTCTCTGCTGTAGGAACAAATACCTTCACCCTCAAAAACAGCAATAAAAACAAACTGTGCCATCATCTGTATGAAAAGTTAAGTGGATCAATCTCAGAGTCAGAAACTCAGAAAATCATTAAGTAATTTTGCATGCCTTTAGGGCCACACCAGACACAAGTACCACAACTCAACCACAAGGAAGAAAGTTCAGAAGCCTTCCACAGGAAGAAACATACAGCTATAAATTAGTTTCCAGATAGAAAAGAGATCATAAAGATCACAAAGAGGTTGGTTTTCAAATGTATGTGTATTTATGTGTATTTGAAGCCCTGTGGCATTTCGAGCATCCAGTACTTGATTGTTTGATAATAGATAGGTAGATGATTGATAGATAGATAGATAGATAGATAGATAGATAGCAGACAGACAAATAGATGGACAGATTCAGCCCCACCAAACTCTGGATTTACCACCTAGTCCCTCCTCAGAAGCACTTTGAGGGAAAAGCAATCACTCCAGTTTTCCTGCCACCCACTTTTGGATGCTGTAGGGACAGTGATCTGGGGGAAACAGGGCTTTGAGGCAAGAGAGGGACTCAGAGTAGCCACCTGTATATTAGGTGTCTCTTAGTTGATTTTCTATTGCTGTAGCAAAATACCTAAGGCCAGGTGTTTTAGAAAGGAAAGAGGTTTGTGTTGACTCATGGCTTTTTAAGTTGGCTTCTGGTGAAATCTTGTGCCACTCCATACATGATAGAAAGAGAGAATGCAAGTGGATGCTTGAGGAAGAGAGCACATGGCAAGAAAGAGTATAAGAGAGGGAGCTGAGTTCTAATGGCTCATCCTCAAAGTGAACAAACCACTATTATAAGAACTATGTGAATCCTTTCATGAGGGTGGGGATTTCATGACCTCATCACCTCTTAAGGTCCTGCCACCTCTCAGCCCTTACCCTGGGGACCAATCTCCAATACCTGATGCATGTAGGTGACAGACCATGCTCAAATCATCGCAATGGGCCTTTGAGTCATTATCTTGGCTTCTACTCTAACTCAAAACTCACAGGTCTGCTCCACCACTTCACACAAAATGCACAAGGTTGGTCTGAGTCAAATGTCTCTTGAGTCTTGAAGAGGCTGTCATTGGGGCTGGAAAAGCACAAAATCCTGAGTATCAGCCTCCTGTTACTAAACTTTGTATTTCATATAGTATGTATTAATAGAAACATTCTTTACCATATTTTCAGTTCTATAAAATTGAGTAACAGCTCCTCCTTGTAATATATATATATATATATATATATATATATATATATAGAGAGAGAGAGAGAGAGAGAGAGAGAGATAGAGAGAGAGATATGTGCAAAATCTTGGTTTGAAAACATAATTTGTTCTGAAAACAGGCTTATAATCCAAAGCAATTATATATCAAAGCAAATTTCCCCATAAGAAATAATAGAAACTCAGATGATTTGTTCTGTAAGCCAAAAATATTCATAAAAATGAATATTGTCAAACAATAAATGTTTAAATTTTAAAAATGTATTATAGTAAAATACTTTAATAAAATACAAAATAATAAAGAAAATACAAAATATAAAGAATAATAAGGAAATTGACCTGAACTTACCTTTGGAAACCTTTGTGGCTTGTGTGAGAGAGACAAGAGAGAGGAGGGTTATTGCGTAGGATAACTTTCACAATCACTAATAGAATCACTGTTATTTATTGGCTCAATGGAATCTTTTTACTTTTTGTGCAACTTTAATAAGAAACCTAGCCAATGACATTTGCTTTGCTTCCTTTTGAGAATTTCATGAAAATGTAACACTGCGTTTTCATTAAACAGATTCATCACTTGCATTGCTACAGCCTTATTTGAATGATGCTTTTCTGCAAATTTTGCAGTTTCCCACATTTGACATCTCTCCTTAATCTCATTTGGAGTGAGGCATCCCTCCACCTTTGTCTCCTTCTTTGCATGTAAGATCTTGCTGTTGGGAGATCATCACTCATAGTC
>PVLA01009267.1:30930-77549 GCA_004027455.1 Hydrochoerus hydrochaeris | reverse complement strand
CTTTACTTTTTTTTTAAACCAAAACAGTAGTACTGCAGCATAATTAAGTTTTCTTTCAACAATATTATTTGCTTTTTTTCTCTTATTTTAAATTCATTTTGCTGATCCTTTATAATTAAAGATATAATTATGATTATTCCTTTTTATCAACTTTCATTTTTACAGTGTTCTCCGGATTGAAGTCCTTTACTTTTTTTTTTAAACCAAAACAGTAGTACTGCAGCATAATTAAGTTTTCTTTCAACAAGGGCCCAGTTGGATGATCAATACTTACCATCAAACTGATAGTGCATAGTTTGATGGATTCGCTCAGTTACGCTGGCCAGCCAATCTTGGAAGGATAAAGTCACTTGTGCCTCATCTAATAGCTGACCACAGGCTAGAAAGGAAGAAAAAATTCTTCAATAATTTTCTTTTCTTTACTGAAGTTTGAAAAAATGTAAAGAAAAGTATGAAGCTGAAATCCAAAGAAAGTAGATAGGCCAGGTGTAGTGGTACATGCCTATAATCTCAGCACTCGGGAGGCTGAGGCAGGAGAATTGCTATCAGTAAGAGGTCAGCCTGGGTTATACAGTGAGATTAAGGTCAGTCTGAACTATGTGTGAGACCCTGCCTCAAAACACAAAAACAAAACAAAAAATAAAAACAAAAACAAAGTAGACAAACTAAGAGAATTATTTTCAGACTTTTTTTTGGTACTGGGAATCAAAATTTTCAGTTATTATATGTCAAAATTTTAAATAACTGTATATATTTATGGAATAAAGTGTGGTAATTCAATACAACTTTTTTTTTTCAAGACAGGGTTTCACTATGTAGTTCAGGATGGCCTTGAAGTCTTGAACTCATTTTGTAGCCTAGGCTGACCTCAAACTCATAGTCATCCTCCTGCCTCAGCCTTCCGAGTGCTGGGATTACAGGTTTGCACCACTATACCTGTCAATACAAACTTTTTTTGTCCTGAGAATTGAACTCAGGACTTCACGCTTGCCAGACAGGCACTGCATCACTAAGCTATATCCCTGGTAGCAATACAAACGTAAAAAAAAAAAAAAAAAAAGGATTCCATTTAGAAAAATAAATGACTCTCTGGGGGGCTGACCAGACTGGGTAATGTAGTGACTTACAAAGACTGCCTCAAAATAAAAAATAAGGGCTGGTGATGGAGCTCAGTGTGAAGGCACTGACTTCAGTCTCAGTATGGCAATAAACAAACAGAAATGAAACCTATTAGAGACTAAAATTTTTTAAGATTAACTCAAAAGGTAGTCTTTGTGCCACAGCCTCCTAAATATCTGGGATTAGAGATGTGCACCACTGTGCCTGGCTTCTCAAAAAGTATTTTTCATTGCATAATTGTAGTATACATTTTTTTAAACTCTAAATCTCTGTTTCAACTGTACTGTGGGTAATGAGCAGTAAAAGGAACACATCTTATAAGACTCCCACTGCCAAAATATGTTAGTAGTTTGTTTTTGTACTGGTGAGAATCTATTATAGGGTCTTGTGTGTGATAGGCAAGCTCCCTGTTGGTAATTTTTGATTTAAAGATATGATTTAGGAATAGAGGGTATAGTTCAATAGTACAGTGTTTGCCTAGCATACAAGGCCCTAGGTTTGATTCCCAGCATTGCAAAAATAAAAAAGACCTAATTTAGTTTTTTGTTTACTAATCTCTTAATGCTTTTAAAAAGTACTTTAAAAAACTTTTTTAAGATAATTGTATGTTAATAAAAAATTGTAAGAAATACAAAGCTTGCATTTGTACCCTTTTCCCAGATTCCCCTAGTAGTTAAATTCTGTAAAATTATAATACAATATCACAATTAGGAAAATGATTTGGACACAATCTAGAGATCTTACCCATATTTCCCCAGTTATATATATACTCACATATGGTGTGGGTACATATAGTCTATGTAATTTTATTACATGTGTAGACTTGGGTGACCACCACAGCCAAGACACAAAACAATTCTGTTGTGAGATTTTCCAGCAACCACTAATCTGTTCTCCAATTCTATGATTTTACACATAACTTTTTTTTTTTTTTTTGAAACAGGGTCTCACTATGTAATTCAGACTGGCCTTAAACTTGTTATATAGCCCAGGGCTCAAACTCTCAGCAATCCTCCTGGCTCAGTCTCCTGACTGCTGGGATTATAGATGAGCACCACCACACCCAGCCACATAACTTATTATTATGATTTTTTTTTCTTTTGGTACTGGGGATCGAACTCATGACCTTGTGCTTGTCAAGCAGGTCCTTAAGCCACTGAGGTAAATCCCCAGCCCCGCATAACTTATTTTTGAGCATGATTTTGAAAGTGGTGGAACAAGAAAGACCTCAGCTCATATAAACCCATATGCTGCTTGTGTTTGTTAGCAGTACTTTGGGAGATAACATGCAGCAGTTCTTTGATTATTTTGCTTCTGACTTAAGGATAACTTACCATCACTGTAGCCTATTCTAGTGGAGGGAAACTTACACTGCCTTTTTAATGAAGAAGCCACCACAGGCTTTTTCAGGCCACTCTTCCTTAGATTACTGCTCACTGCATCTTGAGGCATTAGTGAACTATTCATCTGTGCACCTAAATCACACACAAATCATAATGGTGTTTAAAAACATGTCTGCAGAAAATAAACTAGTTTGATATTCATTTCTAAAAAATTTGAAATATAAACCCAGACTTTGCTAATTTCTAGATTAGCTTCACAGTTTCTGAAGGGAATCAGCATTAGCTTTTATACATAAAATTTAAACATTTTATGCTTTTTACTGGAAATTGTGGGGGGTGGGAAACAGGAGTAAAACGAGGAAAAGAATTTATCCACTGTCCAATTTTGATGAATTCTCTTCCTTTTTCTCCTCTGTGAGTAGTTTGTTTTGCTGTTTTCGTGATTTTAAATATGCCAAGATTGCCAAAATTAGAAAAAAAATTCTTTTGAATTTCAGATTTTTTTTTTTTTTTTTTGGTACCAGGGATTAAAATAACAACTTTGCACTTGCCAGGCAAGCATTTGTGCCGCTAAGCTAAATCCCCGGCCCAACATTAAGTTTTTTTAGTGTATTAAGTGTGTTTCAAATATTGTATGGGAGATAGTTATACTAAGAAATTATTAGTTATTTTATCAGAGATTCAAATTTAACTGAGCGAGCATTTTAGAGCTGTTTTTTTGTTTTTGTGTGTATGTGTATGGGTGTGTGCATGGTTTCAGACAGAGTCTCACTATGTAGTTCTGGCTGGTCTTGAGCTCACTATGTAACCCAGGTTGGCCCTGAACTTGCAGCAATCCTTGTGCCTCAGCCTCCAGAGTCCTGGGATTACAAACATATGCTACCACTCAGCTTGGTTTTCGGTTTTTTGAGACAGGGTCTTACTATGTAGTTCAAACTAGCTTTGAACTCACTATATAGTGCAGAGTGCCTCAAACTCACAGCAATCCTCTAGCTGGCTTCCCAAGTGCTGGTATTATAGACATGAGTCACCATGTCCAGCTAGCTGAGCATTCTACACTTTTCTATCTACCTGAATGGCCTAAACATTTCTCAAATTGCTGCTTTATTTATTTTTTTTTTGAGATAGAGTCTCACTATTAGTCCTGGCTGGCCTTGAACTTCTGATCCTCTTGTCTTAGCCTCTCAAATGCTGGGATAACAGGTATGTGCCATCATGCTTTGTGTCTTTATTGTAAGTTTTAACAGCTGCCTATTATTCTGTGGCAAAGTAGATGGTTCATTTAACTATACTCAGTGTATCCCATTTATAATATTTTTAACATAGTATTGCATATGATCCATACGATAACATCTCTGGAAAAAAATGTTTTTCTATGCCAAGGATTATTTCCTTAAAAATAATATTTAGAAATGGAATTACAGGGGCAGGGGTTTAGCTCAGCAACATAAGTGCCTGTTTGGCAAATGTGAGGTCGTGAGTTTGATCCCTGATAGCAAAAAAAAAAAAAAAAAGAGAGAGAGAAATGGAATTACAGTATTATTCAGATGATTAAATGCAGATATCTTGTTCTCAGAGTAACTGATTTGAAGATAACAATATACAATGAATATATCGTTGTTACCCCCTTATTGTTGTGTTTTGAAATTTTGTTTTATTTTTTTCCTCTTTAAAATAAAATTTAAAAAGAAAGGTTAAAAATAGTAATAGCCAGGTGTGTTGGCACATCCCTGTAATCCCAGCACTCTGGAGGCTGAGGCAGGAGGATTGTTGCATATTTGAAAGCAGCCTGGGCTATATGGCGAGCTCAAGGCCAGCCTGAACTGCATAGTTGAGACCCTATCTCAAAAAGACAAAATAATAATAATAATAAAGTACAACTTGACTTGCAAAAAAAAGGAATTACAAAATCAATCAAAAGGTAGAAACATGTTTCCCCTCTAAGAATTTCAGGTTTTCCAGAACATTTAACAATTTGTACTCTATTGCTACTAGAGTTGCTTCTCTACAACAACAAAATAACCATGTTTTGTTTCTCCATCTTTTTCCAACTTCCTGGCACCAAAATTTTGATGCATGAGTCCACCTGATCCATTTCTAGCAATGTTCTCTATTGGAAGATCATTTTAAGGTTTTTTTTGGGGGGGTGGTTTACAGTTGTGCTATGTAGCTCAGGTTGGCTTCAAACTCATGATCCTTCTGTCTAAGTCTCGGATGGCTTCAGACTCATGATCCTTCTGTCTCCGTCTCCCAAGTCTAACGTAACAAGTGTATACCACAACACCTGACCATCTTAAGGTTCTTAACAGATACCACAAACTGTTGTGTTTTGTTTTGTGAGACAGGGTCTCACTATGCAGTTCAGCCTGGCCCTGAATTCCTTGTGATTCTCCTGCCTTGGCTTTCAAAGTGGTGGAATCATAGGTGTGAGCCACCATGGCTAGCCATAAACTATTTTTAAAAATGATTTAGCAATTTATACAAGACTAGCCATGACCAAGAGCCAGGATTTCACCTTTGGTTATGGTCTCATCATTTAAAAACTCTTTGCTAACCTGGTAGCAAGTTATTTTAATTTTGTATTTCCTGCTGTTTCAACCCCTGAGTGCTGGAGTTATAGGTGTGTGTACACCCTGCATTAAGTATTTAAATTTAATGTGTGTGGTGTAGGCAGTCCCCTATCTGTAATGGTCTTACTTAAAAATTTTTTTTGACTGGACAATAGTGCAAAGGTCATCCTATCTGTAGAAAGTACAGTTCAAATGTTGGTTTTCAATCTTTTCCTGAGGTAGTAATATTTGTTATAATACTGTTCCACAATGCTAAATAGTGGCAGTGAGCCACAGATCCCAATCAGCCATGGGATGACAAGGAGAAACAACTCATCTGCTGTGTTGTTAAGCTCTGATGTTTGATAGGTTAGGTGTATTACATGAATTTTCAATTCATGATATTTCCAATTTATGATAGGTTTAGCAGGATGTAAATATCATAAATTAATGAACACCTATCTGTTTACATATATACATAAAATACACAAACACCTAAACAACAAACAACAATTTGTACTCCTAAATTAGGGTGGAAAATATAACTCTTGTCATAAGTTACTTGGTGCTGGGGATTGAACCCAGGGTCCCATGCATGTAAGGCATGTGCTCTATCACTGAACTATACTTCCAACCCACAAGTTGTTTTTTTTTTTCTTTTTAAGTGTTTTATGAAAGAAAACTTCATCATTCTATCCTAAGGCAGGTTAAGGTATACAATTAGTCTGAACAGATGAACAAACATATACACTATAAAATAAAAATGAAATTTGGATACATATTTTACAATATAACTAACTGTTAACTTCACAAAAAATCATCATGGAGGTAAAGTATTTTCAGGAAAAAAAAAAAAAAAAACTGTAAGAAGGGCTGGGGATGTAGTTCAGTGGTAGATACTTGCCTAGCATGTGTGATGCCCCAGGCTCAATCCCCCAGCACAGCATAAACAAAAATAAAACCCGTAAGAAGACAAATTATTTTTTTATAATTTCTGAGAGTCAGAGAAAAACATCCAACAATCTACAAAGACAAACGACCTAACAAAGAAACAAAACAGATCTTACCAGATACTTCATCCTTTTTCCTCTTTTTTGACTTAGAGGCAGTAGACTCAGAAGCTGATACAGTTGACTCTGACTGACAACCTAATTGGGGTACAATAATCTCTTTAAGACCTAAAAAATAAAAGATTTGTGAATTAGTAACACTATCCAGAAGTTTAGGCCCCATCTAGAGAAAAATTCATTCATAAAATTCTAAATCTCTAGGATGAAAGATGGAGAGTAGCCTGCTTTAAAACAAGTTCACTGAAGGAGTCCCCCAAAACATGCTTCTGTTTATAAGACCATTAACTTGATAGAAGGATCTACAAAGTTCAGAGCTGCTACCAGTTAAAATAAAGATCATTAGGAAATGGAAAAAGGGCTGGGCTCAGTGGTAGAACACTTGCCTAGCATGGGCAAGGCTTAGGGTTCAATTCCTATCTTTGAAAAAAAAAAAAAAGGAAAAGAAAAAGAAAAAAGAAAGGAAAAGGTTCTCTGTAAAACATAAAATCCGTAAGAACAAAAATTAAGTGTTAAGTGTGCTGGGTGTGCTGGTACAGGCCTGAAATTCTGGTACTTTGGAGCTGAGGTAGGGGGATAGAAAATTTGAGCTCAACCTGGGCAGCTTAGCAAAAGTCTGTAACAAAATAAAAAAGAGACAGATAAAAAGGCTGAGATTATAGCTTAGTGTGAAGGTTCTGGGTTCAGTTCCCAGTTCCACCAAAAAAAAAAAAAAAGTACCTATAAGATGAAAATATTTCAATCACAACAAAAGACTTAAAGAAACCTTTAAGGTCTTTTGAGCAAGGTGCTAAGTTTTCCTCAACTTCAGACATAAAAAAATAAGCCAAAATCAAAGGGATTTTTTTTGTTGTTGTTCTCAGTTTTTATTCATATAGGTCATCTGTGGAACAACAACAAAACTGAGGTAAAGCTAACTTTGCTAGATTCATGATCTCAATAAAAATGCCCAAGTCTTTTACTAATTAATTTCAATAATCCAACCACAAAGCAACCAACCAACCTTAATGCAAGTGTGCTGATTGGGGTTAAAAGGAGAAATGGCTTTTCACCTGAATCATCTAACAACTGTTTCTGAAGGTTGCTAGGACCATCTCCAAAAGCATCAGAGGAACTCTTTCACTGTCATTTTAGAAAAACAAAGTGAGTGTGTTAATCATACCACCTACCGCTAGAATCAAAATTTAGGAAGTCTGAAAATTCCTGAGCCAAAGTCTCATCACTGGCAAAGGCACAGATGCAAGCAAAGAAATGAATGCATCTCTGGGCTACATCATCCTTACAGTCACTCGACTTGTGCGATTTCAGAGTCTGGCAGGAGCAGAAGAAGCGACGCTCAGGCAAGCTTTTGGCGCTGATTTTCTGCACAAAGGAAGTATGCAAATACCCCAAACTATGCTTCTGGCTTGCCTTGCATTTCACCACCAGAATGTTTTTGGTGATCCTCTGTACCAGAGGACCTGTGGGTTCAGTGGCCAGTTGCCAGATGGTCTGTTTGGTTTCTGGGGAGGCCTGCATGGCATTCAGGACTGAACTCTTCAGGGTCAGAGGGGTGGCCTCCGCTTGGCAGTTCACTGCCAGCTTGATATGCTGACACTGGTTTTCCACAACACCTTGGGTGGCAGCTTTCAAGCAGGAGGGAACGTAACACCGTCCAGAGCTCAGCTGAGTGATGATTGTCCCATCCACAGTCTGGATTGTTGTCTCTGAAACACCTAGCTCTACAAAGCATCGGTAATCAGGGCCACGGTCTCTCTGCCGAACTGAGTAGACCTGCAGGTCAGAGCCTGTGATGATCTTGACAGCTTCAACACTAGGCTGCTTTCTTGCACCATAGCGGAAAATGGTCCCACAGGTCTTGTTCTTACAGCTCAGTCCCCGGGTTCCATTGTATGTACCACATCGGGGACATTTTCTGATTCCCCTCAAAGTGGCCTTCCCCAAATCAGATAAGAAAGCTGGGACTTTAGTCCGCAGAGAGTTTGGTTCCATTTTTCACAGGCCCTGGAAAGACAAGCCCAGCAGCGTGAGTATACATTCACACAAACACAAAAAGTTAGAAGTCATTTATGATATTTAATACAGAAAGTAAAATGTAAAGAAGCTATCCAACACCTTCAACTCATACCACTAAACAACATAAATTTTTTATTTTTATTTTTGGTATCAGGAATCAAACTCAAGATCTTGCACTTGTCAGATAGGCACTTATGCCACTGAGCTATATCCAGCCACAATTTTTTTTTTTTTGGTACCAGGGATTGAACTCACAACCTCACGCTTGCCAGGGCAGGTGCTTACATTGCTAAGCTAAACCCCCAGTCCCCACAATTTTTTAAAACAAAATAAAAGTGAAAGAAACTTTGCTTTTCATATCTGCATGTATTTTTTTTTAATCTTACTATAGCAAGCAAAGTATTCTTCCTTCTCCCTTCACCCCACAATAACATAAGGTCTCACTATGGAGTTCAGGCTTTTTTTTTTTTTTTTTTTTAAGTCCTGACTGTACTGCTGAGCTATATCTTCAGTGTTCAGGCTACTTCTGAACTCACTATGTAGCCCAGACAGTAATCCTCCTACCTCAGCCTTTAGGCATCTGCCACCATTTTCAGTAGTATTTCTCTCTCCCTTTTTTTTTTTTTTTTTCTGTCTTGCTATGCAGTTCAGGTTGGCCTTGAACTCACTTTGTAGCCCAGGCTGATGGTGAACTTGCAATGATCCTCTTGCCTCAGCCTTTGAAGTGCTAGGATTACAGGTGTGAGCTATCAAGAGTGGCTTAGATTTTCTCTTTGCAATGATCCTCCTGCCGCAGCTTCTGAGTGCTGGGATTACAGGCGTGAGCCACCAAGCCCAGCTAATATTTCTCATTTTTTAAAAAAATTTTATTAGCTGGACTCAGCTTCCTCAGTGCTAGGATTACAAGAGTGTGCTACCATACCCAGTTCAAAATGTATTTTGAAATAGGAAGCAAATGTTCAAATGGGGAGGGGAACAAGAGAGAGGGGAGGAGGAAAGGAAAGAAAAGTAAACAACAAAAAGAGAAAAGAAGGAAAACATCAAAAAGCTTTTTATAAATGGGGAGAGGAGGAAGGGAGGTTAGAAAATAGGGGAAAAAATAAAATAAGTTATATCATGTATAGGTACAAATTCTCTTTAATGAATGTGATCATTATGCATATCTAAAATGTACCAATAAAATCTAATTTACATGTTTACAGTACATAATGGTTACATTCATTGTGGAGAGCTTGTACATATACCTATCTTAATTCTTTCTGGTTTCCTTTCTCCACCTTTCCTCCTCCTTCCATCTTTTGGTCCTCTTCTCATTTGCAAAATAAAAATAAAAAATTTAAAGAACAACTATTTCCCCTAATTCCCATTATCTAGTTTTTATTTTGCTTTGCAACTGATTCATACTTTGGGCGTCTCATCCAAAGTATTTTTCCATATTAGACTTGTTCTATACAACAACTGAAGTTAGTTAACCTAATCTTTTTTTTTTTTTGACTATGGACCTTTGACAAAGCTACATCCCCAGTCCTTTTTTAATTTTTTAACTTTGAAACAGGGTCTTGTTAAATTACCCAAGCTGGGCTCAAATCTGATCCTCCTGACTCAGTCTCCCAAAGAACTAGGATTACAGTTGTATGCTACAGTGCCTGACTAGTTAATCTAATTTTTACATGAACAGATGTTTGTGTAAAACAGCAAGTACTAGACAACAGGAAAGATAAGTTCTTTCCCTTCTACCACTGTCCCCAAAACTCAACCCAATCTTACCTGCACCAGCTGCCAGGGCATCTGGAAAACAGTGGAATCTGAATTCACAAAACCTAAAGTGTATGTCATTAGTTTGTGATGATCACAGAGGACAGGTAAAGGCATGATCATTTGTAGAGTAAATGATACTGCCTAACCCAAGTCTTCTGAAGTCTGAACTCTATGGTGTAACAATGCAGACATTCTGCCTCCTCCTTCTTGACCAGCCAATGGCAAAGCTCCTGTTCAATGTTCCACACTTCAAGATTTCTACCACCTTAAGTGGAGATCTTGACCATCTACAAGACAAACAAGAAAATAAAATTATATAAAGGTGGGATTCCTCTCAGAAATCAGATAGAATAGGGGCTAAGGCTATAGCTCAGCAGTTGAATATGTACAGCATGTATGAGGTTCTGGGCTCAATTTTTGGTGGCAGCGGCAGCAGCGGCAGCAGTAATAATAATAATAATAGTGGAAAGTAAATCTAATTCTTTCATAATTGAGAAGTATTTGACTGAAGTTTTTGTGGAAGTAGTTAACTGTTTTGTATTTCCAACTACAAGAAGATAAAACAGTGCTAATGTTATTATAAAGGGGATTCACAAGAACACCTAGTACCACAATATATAGTTGATTAATACTCACTTTTCCTAATAGTAGTGTGTTACATTTTTAGAGTGTTTCTTAAAGTATTTTCCCATTATTTAAATTTCACAATATGAGGATCTTATTTAAGCCAATAACTGTTCTGAAGATAAGTTAAAGGGCTGGAGGTACAACTCAGGGGTGGAGTACTTGTCTACCATGTATGAGATTCTGGGTTCATGCCCATAACCTCAAAAAAAAAAAAAAAAACAAGGAGAAAGAGATGGAGATGGAGGGGGAGATGGAGAAGACAATGAAGACAAAGACAAAAAAGAAAAAAAAAATAACCTGCCTGATTTCTGTCACCCAGAAAAATCAGTAATGTAGTTTCCACTAATTTACAGAATCTAAGAGTGCAAATTTCTACTTAAGATTTTTTTCCCCCCTCGGGCTGGGGATTTAGCTCAGTGGCATAAGTGCCTGCCTGGCAAGCACAAGGTCCTGAGTTTGATCCCTGGTACTGCAAAAAAAAAAAAAAAAAAAAAGTTTTTTTCCCCCTCAATATTTATTATGAGCCAGATGTGGTGGTCACATCATAATCTCAGCTGAGGCAGGAGGATCACTGAGAATTTGAGGCCAGCCTGGACTACATAGTGAGTCCCAGTCTAGCCTGAACTACCTAGCAAGATGCTTTCTCAAAAAACCAAACTAATCAAACAAAATATATATAATTGATTATGAAAACTCCCAAGCATATAGAAAAACAGAAAGAACTGTGAAGTGAAATCTCCATATATCCACCCACTATATTTTATAATTAACATTTTATCATATTCATCATGTCTATTCTCCCTACTTCCACTCATCAACCCCTCCTCTTTTTCTTTTCTTTTTTTTTCAGTGCTGTGTATGAACCATGCAAAGTACATTGTATCAGTTCAGCATGCATATTTTTAATGAAAATTCAACATTTTTAATGCTTTCGTAAAAAGTCAACCTGCTTGCAATTTTTAAATAGTCTGTTAACATTGTTCCTTCACCATTCCAAAGCAGGCTCCTGATAAAATATCTTCCCTCCATATCATTAGTAGTCAACCAATTTGGGGGGGGGGACTAGGAATTGAACTCACAACCTTGTGTTTGCTAAGCAGACGCTGTGGCGTTGAGCTATATTCCTGGCCCAGTAAACTGATTTAAACACTAGAGAATAGAAATAAGAACAGTCTAGGGCTGAGGATGGAGATCAGTGGTGCATTACTTGTCCAGCAGGCTGTAGGTTTCAATTCCCAGTCCTTTTCTTTTCAAGAAAAGAAAAAAAGGAGAGAGAGAAGAGAGAGAGGAGAGAGACTAAGAGAGAGAATGGTTTAAAAATGCCTACCCAAACTGGTCATGGTGGTATAGTCCTGTAATCCCAGCACTTGGGAGGTTGAGGCAGAAGAATCATTTGCAAGTTTGAGACCAGCCTGGGCTACAAAGTGAGTCCAAGGCCAGCCTGAACTGCATGGTGAGACCCTGTCTCAAAAAGATAAAAAAAAAAAAAAAAAGGCCTACCCTGCCAGGCAGAGTGACACATGCCTTTAATCTCAGTTAGTTGGGAGGCTGAGACAGGAGGACTGCAAGTTCGAAGCCAGCATGGGAAATACAGTGAGATCTTGTCTCAAAATAAAGTAAGATAAAACAATAAAATAAAATAAAATAAAATAAAATAAAATAAGTTCAGCAGCATAGGGCTGCCTAGTATGTAAGGCCTTGAGCTTAATCCCTAGCACCACAAAATGAATAAATTTAATTTAAAAAAATGTTAAGTGCTCACTTTTTCATTAGTGCAATCAAATAATCTCCAACAGTAGTATCTGCTAGTGCATAAAGCTTTGAGAGGTAAGATTTACTGCTAAGTACCTTCCTTTGACACTACTGACATTTAAGGCTGGATCATTCTTTGCTGAGGGGATTGTTCTATGCACTGTAAGATGCTACTAGAATACTTAGCAGCATCCCTGGACTTCACCCACCAGATGCCATTAGCACACCCCCCACCCCCATTTGTAAAAAAACAAAACACAAAAATGTCTCCCAATAATATCAACCCTACATAAAAACAGAATTGTAGAGTGACTCTTCCATGTACTCAACACTAGCCATTTTTTTTTAGCTTTTACAATTAACACTTTTCTATTTACTTTATCATGTCTACCCTCTTTCCATTAATCCCTTTTTTTTTATCATGACTGTTTACAAACAAGAAAAACATTAAAATTACACAAAGATGGTATGATTCTTTCTAGGGGCAAAATTTTCCCTGTTAAAAACCACTGATGTAGAGACTGAGCCTATTCATAGAACACTGTTTACCAGTTCAACAATCTTCACTGGTAAGTACTGTCATTCAGTCAAACATGGGCTCTAGCCAGGCATGGTGGTGCATGCCTGTAATCCCAGCACTTGGGAGACTAAGGTAGGTGGATTATTGTGAGTTTGAGGCCAGCCTGGGCTACATAGTGAATTCAAAGCCACCCTGAACTGCATAGTGAAACTCTAACTCCAAAAAAAAAAAAAAAAAAATCATAGGTTCTCAGGAGATTGTCATTACAAAGTGAAAACACAGAGGGGGCACATGCCAGTAATCCACACACTCTGATAGGCTGAGACAGGAGAATCACAAGTTCTAGCTCAGTCTGGAAAATTTAATGACTTAGTGAGATTCTGTCTCAAAAAATTAAATGGACTAAAGATGTAGCTCAGTGCAAAGGGCTGGGTTCAATGCCTAGTACTAGAGGAAAAAAAGGCCCTGTGTTCAATTCCTAGTAGTGCAAAAACAAAACTAAAGATTTGGTTTACCCTCTAGCATAATTATCTTTGTGACCAAATCCTTTAAATTCTGAGCTTCCAGTTTCATACTGATAATTTATTAAATTGGAAAAAATATTTTCCTGTTTATTAAGGGAAAAGTGATTTAACATCAGTTTGTTGTGAAGTCTTAAGGTGCTTGAGGTATTACTTCTACTTTTTTGATTATGCCCTGTACAGGATAAATTTGTTAGTGTCTTACTTTTTCATTGCTGAGACACAAAACCTGACAACCATAACTTAAGAGGACAGATTTTGGCTCACAGTTTGTAGAGGTTTCAATCCATAGTCAGCTGGCTCCAAGGTGGCATGGCAGAAGCTACTCATGGAGAAGCAGTGGAGAAGCACAGCGTATGAAGGGAAAAGCTAGAAAATACACCCTTCCCAGCCATGTCTCCAGTGACCCACTTCTTCCAGCCATGCCCTACTGTGTAACCATAAGCCAGCTATCCCATTGCTATAATCTAGTCACCTCCCATGAGGTTCTTGGGGGACATTTAAACATAAATCAAAACACTCCACCCCCAGCCCCAAAAAAGGCTCACACCCATCTCATTATGCAAACTTCATTTAGTCCATCTCTAACAGTTGTCAAAGTCTTTAACAACTTCAGCACTGCTGGAAAGTCCAAGTCCAAAGTCTCCTTTGAGACTAAAGGCAAACTGTTAGCTGTGAGCCCCTGTAAAATAAAAGTTAAACCCTGCTTACACACAATGGCCCAGGATAAACATTCCCATTCCAAAAGGGAGAAAAAGGGAAATAGAAAGGAATGGGACCATAGCAACGTCAAACTCAGTAAGATTAAATCCTGTAGCTCCATGTCCAGCTCCTGGTACAAAAAGTGGTGATATATACTCCCAAAGGCAGCTGGACATGGTGGTACACACCTGTATTCCCAGCACTCTGGAGGCTCACCATGAGTTCGAGGCTAGTCTGGGCTATACAGAGTTCAAGCCAGCCTAAAGTACTGTACATAGTGAGACCCTATGAAAAAGAAAAAAACCCCAAAAACCATCTAAAATGCTTAGGTAGCCCAAGCCCTATAGTTCCTATAGCATTGCTGGTGAGTAAAGCCCTTATGGCTTCTCTTAGACTGGCTTTACTCAATCCTTGTAGCTTTCCTCAGACATTCCAGCTTCTCACTTTTCCATTGTCCTTGGATCTCCACTGTATTTTTGGTTTCATTTTCACAGTTTCATGTACAGTCCTCTCAGGAGCACATTGCCTGCCATCTCATGCCTTTTTCTGCAACATAGACACTTTTTTTTTTTTTTTTTTGCAGTCCTGGGGATCGAACTCATGACCTTGCACTTGCCAGGCAGGTGCTTATGCCACTGAGCTAAATTCCCAGCCCTCATGCCTTTTTCTGAAATCTGGGTAGAAACCTCTATAACCCTATAACTCTTACATTCTACATGCTCATAAAACCAGCACCATGCAGATGACACCAAGGTGTGCTGCCACACCAGCAGTAACCAGGTCCTTTTGCCTCATACATGCAGAGAAAGCTGAGTGCCTAGGGGGCTGAGCAGACTGAACCAAATCTTGGGGAAGCAATTCCCTAGACAGCCCTTCTCAAGAAGGGGGTCCTGGGGTTCTCTTTTCAAAGAGAAGTCTTTCACTTCAGCAGGCCAACGGGTGAGGCCTGCTGTTTCTCCCATGTCTTCAAGGTAGCGTTCCTATTGTTCTGACTCAAAAGTTTGTGCCTTTTGGGGTAGGGGGTGTTTGCGACAGGGTCTCACTATGTAGTGTAGGCTGCCCTTGAACTCACTTATATAGTCCAAGCTGCCCACAAACTTGTGATCCTTTTGCCTCAGCCTCCTCACTGCTGGGATTACAGGAATGTATCGCCACACCCGACTTTAACTTTATTTTTGGTACTGGGCACTGAACTGAGGACCTCACACTTGCCAGGCTCATGCTGTGCTGCTGAGCTATATCTCTGGCCCTTGAGTTTTTTTTTTTTTTGTGACAAGGTATCAAAGATATCAAATTCAGGACCTTGTCTTTGCCAGGCAGACGCTTAAGCCTACACTACATAGTGAGACCCTGTCACAAACCGCCCCCCCCCAAAAGGCACAAACTTTGAGTCAGAACAATAGACGCTTAAGCTATAGCATCTTAGTATTTCTTTTCTTTTCTTTTCTTTTTTGTACCGGGGATTGAACTCATGACCTCATGCTTGCCAGGTAGGTGCTTATGCCACTGAGCTATATCTCTAGCCTCTTGATTTCTTTTTAAACACTATCTTTTCAGCAAGTAAGCTCTTCTCTGGCACAGTTTTATAGGTCCCAACTTTTTTTTTTTTTTTTTTTTTTGTGGAGCTGGGGATCAAACCCAGGGCCTTGTGTATGCAAGACAAGAGTTCTACCACCAAGGTACATCCCCAGCCCAACAGGTCCCAACTTTGTAGGCAATTCCTTTCTAGTGAAACTTGAAACTCAATTCAGTTGTGTCATTTGGGCGAAAGGCCCTTGACAGCATGAATGCTGGGCTGGCTTAAAACTTCCTGTGCTAGATTGATTACCTGCTGTCCTTTACCTCATTCTTCCACAAAGTCTCTGGACACTTGTCTCAGAGCAAAATGTAGACAAATTTTCAGCCAGAATATAACACAGATGGCTTAGAGTCCAACTGCCAATGAAGTCCTTGTTTCTAACTGAAACTCCCAAGCCTAGACTCTATTATCTGCATTTCTATGTGCATTCAGGTCTTCTAAACTCTGACCATAATCTCCCGTCAAGCTTGGCTTACAACTTTTAGCCAGCATCTCTAAACCTTTCCAAGTCCTCCTATGAGCCAGTTTCAAAGACCTCTGAACTATATGGTCAGACAGCAGCACAGTAATGACATCACTCCTGGTACCAAAATCTGTCTTAGTCACCTTCCTCACTGCAGGGACAAAATACCCCATATCCACAATTTAAGGAAAGAGAGGTTTATTTTGGTTCACAGTTTGTAGACATTTCGGTCCATAGTCTGCTGGCTTGAAGGCAAGACAGCATGACAGAGGGCCACAGGGAAGTGTCTTCATGGCATGGCAGCAGGGAACCAGAGTCAAGGGAATAGTCAGGGATGGAAATATCCCAGATCATGCCCACAGTAACCTGCCTCTTCTGAACAGGACCCACCTCCTAAAATCAAGCCAGCTACAATGCCTCTATAATCCAATCACCTCCCGAAGTTCCTGCTTATGATCACCTGAAGCTTTAGGGAGAAATCTAGATATAAATCATGATAGTATCTTTTAAAATTACAAGTACATATTTTAAAAATCATTTTAATTTTAGAATTATTTTAAATTTACAGAAAAGCTACAAATATACGAGTCCCTACAAACCTTTCATCCAGCTATGAGACCTACATCACAAAGTTTAATACTGATACAATACTATTAACTCTACTACAGACTTTATTTGGATTTTGCCAATTTTTCTAATGCCCTTTAAAAAAAATAAAACTGTATGTAGAATAATTTTAGACTTACAAACAACTGTAGCCAGAACAGATTTCCCAGATCCCCTCACTCAGTTTCCTCAGATATTAACCAATAGCAGCACATTGTGTATTATCACAAGACATCTGTAAAAACTAAGACTGCAGCATGTATCAGTACTTTTCTATATACAGTATTTCACTGTATGGATAAATTTGACTTCGTTTATACACTGATTAGCCAACAGACATTTGAACTGTTCCCATTTGTTGGCTATTATGAACAGTGCTGCTGGGCATGGTGGTATACTCCTGTATTCCTGAGGCAGGTGGACTGAAAGTTTGAACCTAACTTAGGCAACTTGGTAAGACTCTGTCTCAAAATAAAATATAAATAAATAAAAAGGGCTGGGAATATAGCTCAGTGTGAAGGCCTTGAACAAAAAGAAGACAAAAACAAAAATAGTGCTATTGAGAACATTAACATACAACTCTGTGTGGATGAAAGTGTTCATTTCTCTTGAGCAGGAATCTGCAAGTAGAAGCATTTGGTCCTAGGGTAAACATATGTTTAACTTTTGAAAAAAACTTGATACATAAAATTGTACTGGGCTGGGGATGTAGCTTAGTGATAGACAGCCTGTTCAGCAACCATGAGACCCTGGGTTCAATCCTCAACACATAACAAAACCAGAATCAAATCTGTACAAAACTGTAAAGAACTGTGTGATGTTATCAATACTCGTAAACACTGTATAGCGTTCAAAACAGGACAAATTTATTTTACCACTTTGTTTAACATTTTAAGAAACTGCCAAACTGTTTTCCAAGTTGGCTATACCATTTTAAATTTCCACCAGCAATTTAAGAGCATCCTTAGATCTCTACTTCTTGGGTAAGGCTTATTATGGCCTTTTTCATTTGATTATATGATTATAGCCATTTGATTATATGATTTTAGTGGGTATAAAATGGTATCTCCTTGTAGTTTTATTTACAAACTTTTAAAGAATAATGTTAACACTCCTCATGCTTATTGAGCCACCTGCAATATACCACACACAGATTGGGTGATTCCATTTAAATAAAATATCCAGAATAGGAAAATATACAGAAAGTAGAGTAGTAGTTGCCAGTGGAGGGCACAGGGACTGGGTAGTGACTGCTACTTATAAGATTATTTGGGGGTAATAGAAGGCTGTACAATGTGGATATACTAAAATAGGAACATGTTTTAAAAAGATGAATTTATGTTAATTGAATAATAATAAAGCTGTTACTTTTTTGAGACAGGGTCTCGCTTTGTAGTGAAGGCTGGCCTCAAATCTATGGCAATCCTCAAGTATTTACTCGTATTACAGGCGTGTACCATGGCAGGCTATAGCTGTTATTATTATTTTGGTACTGAGAACTGAACTCAAGACCTTGTGCTTGCCAGGCAGGTGCTGTGCTGCTGAGCTATATCTCCATCCTGTTATTATTATTAGTAGTAGTAGTAGTAGTACTGGGGATCATCAAACTCATGACCGTGCACTTGCAAGGCAGGCACTTATGCCACTGAGCTAAATCCCAGCCCTGTCCTGTTATTATTTTTAAAAAAGCAAAAATTTGAAATTCCAATGCCTAAGTGCTAATTTCTTAAGAGTTTTAACAAATCAATAAACAAACCCACCCCAGACCACCAAAAAAAGAGACAAATCCATTAGAAAACAGGGAAAGGAACAGGATGTGGCAGCATAGGCCAGTAAATTCTGCAGTTTTGAAAGCTGAGGCAGAAAGATGATAAGTTCCATCCCAGCCTGGGCAATATAAGAGAGACTGTGTCTAAATAATACATAAACCAGACATGGTGGTACATGCCTGTAATGCCAGTACTTGGGAGGCTGAGGCAAGAAGACCACTGTGAATTCGAGGCCACCCTGGGCTACCTCCATGAGTTTAAAGCCAGCCTGCACTACACAGCAAGACCCTGTACCAAAAAAATAAATAACATTAAATTAAAATAAAAAATAAAAAGAACTGAGAGTAACAGTGTGAAGGTACTTGGTTCAATTTCTAGTATCACAAAACACAATAAATAAATACGAAAAGACAAGAGAAACATGAAAAAACAACTAAGAGATATGAAAAAGGAAAAAATTACTTTAAATGTGAAAAGATAATGTTATAGTAAGTAAGAGGCAAATTAAAACAAAGTAACAAGAATGGGGATATAGCTCATTGGTAGAGCATTCCTGCGGCATATTCAAGGTCCAAGACTGGATCCCAAGCACTGCAAACAAGATAACATTTCAGCAAAGTGACAAGAAAAGAAGAAAAAAAGATAGTTATCACTCTATTCATGAGGAGGTTGAAAACACACTTAACATTGTTGGCTGTATACTGCAATATTCTCTTTGAAAGGATGTAAATACTGTACATACTTTGCCTTAGTAATTTCAATTCCACCACCTCCACACAAAATGCACAAAAAGGGATACTCACTGCAAGATGCCATTTATAATTGCAAAAAGAACAAGAACAGTTTATCAGAGCTTTATCAGTAAATAACTAAATAAATCAATAAAAAGAGCTTATCAGTAAAGAAATAAGGATCAGATAAAGTGGCAAATCCTTGTAATCCCAGCATTTTGGAAGACTGAGGCAGGAAGATCACAAATTCAGCCCAGCCTAGGCTTTCTGATTTAGCAAGACCATGTAGCTCTGTGTGAAGCCCCTGGGTTCACTGTCCAGTATTGGGGTAAAAAACATGTGAAGAAGCAGTTGTATCCTGTATATAATATGCTCCTCTTTTTAAATAAAGGATAGAGATGTAAGGTAAATGCTTAAAATATTTTTTTTTAAAGTGCAGTAAAATACACATTGCCAAGAACAATGGGAGAAGTGTGTTTAAAGCAAGGGGGAGTATTTTGAGGAGGACTGATCGTAATGTGTCTTTTACTGTAAGAATTTTTAAAATTTAAACACTCACTATAGTTTGATCTATCTCTCTCTCTCTCTCCCTATGCATATTAATCTGTTGCCTCAGAAGTGATTCGGGACTTGGGAAACACAGTGACAGTGGGAGGATGACTTACATTTCACTGTTTTGTATTATCTGAATTTTAAAACGTACCACTACAGACTCTATATTGAAAACATAAACAACACAACTTGTAAAGAATTTGGCTTTGAAAATGAAAAAGTTTCCTGTGAGTCTCTTGGCAAGTTTACGAAAACAGTTTCCTCAGCAAGAGGACTGGTGTTGGGAGTTCCAGGGCTAGCCTGGACTACACAAAAAACAAAACAAAACAAAACAAGTATGTACCCGAGTCCCCTCAGTGTTAAGCTCCTCATATACGCATTTACTTCTAAAATTGCCCACACGAACCTATGAAAATACTATTTTACCCATCTTAGAGATGAAACTGTGGCTCAGAATTGACGAAAAGTGCCTCAGCCAGAAGAATGTAAAGTTAATTTGTAATCCGCTGTATTTCTGTCAACCACAAGTGAAAGGGAAGGGCACATGAACTCCGTCCTTCCTCACAACAGCGGGGAACGGGGTCCGGCATTTCGCAGACACACGCATCGCTCCCTTCTGGCTTCCGGAACCTTGCCTACGACCCCAGGACCTGCTTCCCGTCATCCTCCCCGCGTGCCCGCTCACTTCCGGTGCTAAGAAGGCCCAAGCTTAAGCATCACCTAACCGGTAGCCCGCTCCCTGGATGCACTCTTCGCCGGATCCCCAGTACTACATCTCTGTCCCACCGCCGCCCGATACTCTCTTACTGCTGCCTCTTTACCTGTCCCGCTCCCCCTACCCACAGGGCCCCTCGCTGATGACCGCCCTCACCTCTTCTCTCTTTGTCTGTCGCGGCCTTTTACAAACGCGGCCAAATTGTTCGCTGTAACAACAGCCTTTATTGGTCAGGTCCGCCCCTGAGCGCGAGTGCCCTCCCACCACTGCTTGTGTTGTCTGATGGGAATTGTAGTTTTCTTTTGGAGCCCGCTGAGAATTTTAGAAAGGATCCAATAGAACCTGCGGGAAACTGACTGCTTTTGCGCTCTAGCTCTAGGGTTAGAGTTCTTGAATCGGCACAACTCTAGGGCTCGTGCTGACCACTTCAGGCCAGAGAGACAATCCTGTTTCAAAGTTCCACTGGCAATTTGTGGAAAAATTACCTAAGATTTTGTACCTTCCTGGCAAGCGAGAAGTCGTGAGTTCGCGCTTGCCAGGTACCAAAAAAAAAAAGATTTTGTATCTTATTAGCAGATGTCGCCTGAGATTTAGTTTGAAGGCCTTGCCCACCAGTGTTCACTGTTTCTTTCCATCACTTGTATGACTATGTTTTTTTTCTCCCTTAGCTACATTTTGAAATAATAGTTGAATGTTTTCTCTTATATTGTGCTTAGACTGGCTTCCTGTGTCCTCATTATGGTCCTTGGAAAAGTGATATGATGCTTTCATAAGCCCTCCTTCTTTGACCTATCTGTAGGTAGTGGCTGCTTTTTTTTTGCACCTGAAATTTGTAGATCTGAGTCTTTGTTTATCCCTTTTAATAGTTAGCCAACTTTTCCTACATTTCTGGTTTTAGTGTTGGTCTCTGTCTCTTATCTGATAGAAAATTAATTATTCAAGAAACAATGATCAGTGTGGAGCTGAAGGCTTATGGGAGAATAGAAAATGACTTGCTATGAAGTTGGACAATAAGATCTACACAACAGGGGCACTGCAGGTCATGTAAACATGTTATGTTATGTTATGTTATGTTATGTTATATTTAAATGTCATAGCAAATAATTTCTAGCAGAAAATACTGCCCACTTCCCAGTGGAGCCTACCATAAGTAGGCTGAATTGATGTGAGGGCTCAGAGAGGCAGAGAAAGAACTGTGAGGTTCTGAGGAAGCAAGTTAGGGATCACCTGAAAGGCAGCAACTAGATCCCTTCATGTAGCAGATGAAGAAACTGAGAGAATTCAGAGCTGGCACAGACCCCCATTTGGGCAAGGTTACAACCGTCACAAAGAACTCACAACTAGAGACCCTGAGCCTTCATGCTAAACTATGTCTCTATGTGTTTTTAAATTTCTTATTTTGATTGGATGTGGTGGCATACACCTGTAATTCCAATACCTGGGAGGTTGAGGCAGGGGGATCACCTTGAGTTTGAAGCCAGCCTGGGCTACATAGTGAATTTAAGACCAGCCTTGGGCCAGGGATATAGCTAAGCGGCACTATGCCTGCCTGGCAAGCACAAGGTTGAGTTCAATTCCCAGTACCAAAACAAAACAAAACCAGCCTGAACTACATAGTGGGGCTCGCAGTGCAGGGACCACAGATGTATACCACCACACATATGTCACACTGTGTTAGTCTATTTAGACACTTTGTACAATGTCCTTAAGATGGAAAATGCTCATGTTTGTTATGCTTTGTGAGAGTAGATTTTTATCTAAGGTTTTTAAAGAAAACCTGCATCAACAAAAAGATTAGAGATACAAGTTCAAAAGGAAAAAAACAAAATAACTTTTTTGGAAAGGTAAGAGAAATGGGGAAGCAAAATCAATTTATTGAGAAAAAGAGGGAAAATAAGTAGATAGGTAGCTACCTTGTTGGAATAAGATAAGGAGCCCTGAACTGGCCCTCAGGGGTCTTTGTTCTGTTTTATTACATGGCAAGAAAGGGTTCATCTCCTTTGAGAACTGTTATAACTTGACTATTTTGGCCTCTGAGACCCCTAATTTGGCCACTGCCCCTTCTATTGTCTATGTGTATATTTTTAGATAAGTGCTTCTGTGGTCTCTTTGCATTGTCCAAGTACTTATCTTGTAAGATTCACAGCAGAGTTACATTCAAGGCTGAGTTTGTAAAAAGAATACATGTACATTTTAGTGCATTAATATGGTGAGGATAATAAAATATATAGGTACCTATATACATGAGTGTATATATTTTATACACTGTGAATTCCTTTTTTTATTTTAAAGAGAATAAAACCTAACAAAATAAATCAGAATAAAGCCAATCAAAACAAAGCAGTAAAATTGGTACAGAACTTCAAAACAGGACAATAGGAAATCAACAATGACTGCCATAATATATCTTGCTATCTTCCCAATAGTTGTCCATACCATGAGACTTAGCAAAATCAAACAAAACAAAACAGAACAAAGCCAATCAAAGCATAACATTGAATAAAACAAAACAGTAAATCAGAACAAAACAAAACAGTGAGAACAAAACTGCACACTGTTATCTTCAAAGCAGTTGCTCAGGTTACAGGACGCAGGGAATAAAACAAAACAGTAAAATGGAACAAAACATTGGATTTCAAAAACAAGACAGGAGGAATCTCCCACAGTTGACACAGTGCACACTGCCATCCTCCAAGTAGATGCCCAGACCACCAGCCCCAGGCCTACAGTCAATCAAACAATACAAGCATTAAGGTATTCCTTTCCCCTCAGGTGCTATCATCTCACCCTGAGTCCTCGGGATGCTCTTCTGGTTTTTCGGCCCATACACCAGCTGAGCTCATGGTAAGGCTTGGTTTTGCTTCTGGTTGAGGCTCTTAACCAATCAGTATAGCAGAGCCTGTATCACAGGAAGGCTTAGTTTCTCTTCTCTATACCGTCAGTTTTTATAGCATAGTCTTCCATTCACACTTTCTTTTGTGCTTAATTAGAAATGGAGAAATGTTTTGTCCTGGCATGAAAAAGCCTTATCTGCGCTGTTTTCTTAGCTATTTTCTAGCAGGGGTTTAACTCTACTTACTCAGAGGTAGCTGAGGCCCTTTAACTTTCCCTGCATGTCTCCCAACTTTTCCTACTTGTTCTTACTCTTTTCCAAACCAAGAAAAACACATGCTACTCAATAAAAACAAAACCTATGCACTAAATTAATGAATTAATACTGTATCCTCACATTTTGTTTTCTACTATACTGGGGATTGGATCCAGGGCCTTTTACTGAGCTATATCCCCAGCACCCCTCTTTTAAAATTTTGAGCCAGGTCTCGCTAAATTGCTAAATTGCCTAGGATAGACTTGAATTTTCAATCCTTCTTCAGCCTCCCAGAGTGCTGGTATTAGAGGCACCAATCACTACAGCCAGCTCCAAATCCAGAGTAAGTTCCAGAGGTCCCTGGTTAAAGGACCCATAGCCAAGAAGAGTCTTAAGACAATACCCATCTAAGTACTAATTTAGGTTTGCAGCGTTGTCTTTACTTTTTTTCTCATTGCTGAAACAAAATACTCAACACCCAAAGTTAAAGGGGAAAAGATTTGTTTAGCTCAATTTGTAGAGATTTTGGTCTGAAATGGCTGACTCCAAAGCAGAGTGACATGTCAGAAGATCACAGAAGAGAAACAGCTCATGGCAAACCAGGGCAGGCAGATGGCAAGTGGCAGGCAAGTCCAAGAGACTTCAGCAGCTTCTTTGTGCTCATTTTATATTCTATCTAGGCTACTAGGACTGGGGCTGTGTCAAACCAATCCTTCATTCTAGCATTGTACCATGAGTCAACCACACACTCACAGATCCAGCTACCTCTCAAGAAGTCCTATCTGTGGCTGCATGAGGGTGTGGGGACATCTAGACAGAAGCCATAACTCAATGTAACTGAAAACTGCATCAAATAGCAACCTACCCAGTTTGATAACTTTTCAAAGACTAATTATTAACCCTATGGAATTCAAAAGAAAACAAAGGACCTACTTTTTTTAAACTTTGGTGTATTGCACCAAATCAAAGGAGAAAGCTAACATGGCCCTAAATCATGGAAATCAGGTTTCTTTAGGTAATTTTCAAATCTCTGTTGAGATTTACGGGAAGGCTTAAAGGCACTTGATTGCTTTTAGACAAACCTATTTAAAGATTTTTTTAAAATCTTTTTTGGTAGCAGCTTCCTGTAAGTACAGGAATGAATGCTGTAACATTTTCAAAACAATGTCCATTTCTTTGCTGCCATCATTAGTATTCACCAGTTACACAGAATTTATATTATTTTTACATTTTTATCTTTTGATTCCTTACCAAATGCTCATATAAAAAACCAACTCAGACCAGAAATGATTATAAGGCAGAATATGCAAACTCATTTTTTTATACATTTTTTTTTGGAAAGGGTTTCACTATGTAGCCCAGGCTGTCCCTGAAGTTGTAGTCTTCCTGCTTCAGCCTCCCAAATGCAAGGGATTACAGTCCTGTGCCACTGCCACATTAAAAGCAAACCCATATAATGTAATTCATAAATATTGTTCTCAAATAACCCTTTTCTGAATTTAAGTATAGAGACAGCATTTCGAGTGTTTATGGTTTGCTTTATACATGCTGTCTCAATCCTCTGGTGGAACAGATTATACCATTTTCATTTTAAGAGTGAGACAATTAAGCAAGAGATTTTTCTCTTCCTTTGTTTATCTCTATAGGTCCAATATAAATTTCTCACACAATTCAGACAGTAAGAATTTTTTTTTGCAGAGGGCATGGGAGCTTGAGTCAGAGTCTCAATATGTGCTGGGGACCGAATTCACAATGGCTAATTCTGCACACTTCCCTAAGGGATAAAATGGAGGTCTGGGATTATTGGAACCACCCGAGATTTCCCATTGACTCTTCTTAGCATAACACCATCTAAACCCTCTTGAGTCAGCCAAAGACTATACTCTAGGACAAGATCATTCTTAGCATGTGATTATATGTGCCTGTCAATCTAGTCTGGATGCCAAGTGGTTTTACAAACCAACTTGACTTTGCTTTATCCCCTCCTATATTAGATTCTACTTCTAGATATTCTATGATACTTTTCCTGGTTTATCATTTAACTTTATGAGCTGGGGTTTTGCTGAATTGCCCAGACTGGTCTTCAACTCCTGGGAGCAGGACTAGTCAGGTATATGCCACTGTGCCTGGCTGACTGCTGTTCTTTATTTTGTGTTTGAGACAGGTTCTTACTAAATTGCCTGAGTTGGCCTCAAACTCATAATCCTCCTACCCGAGTGGCTGGGGTTACAGATGTGCTGTCAATGTAATGAGTATGTCTGATTGCTAAGTATTGATGCATGAAAAGGTTTGAAAGCTTGCATATCCAAGTTTTATTTTGTTGCCATCTATGACAGTATAATTGGATTATATAATTCACACAATCCTTTGAAGCAGCACCCCACAGAATCCTAGTTTTCAACATTGCTGATGAGAATCTAAAGCCAGTGTTATCCTTTTGTCATTTGGCAACTTTTAGAAGATTCTGTTTCTGGTGTCTTAAAATTGCATGGTGGTACAAGTGTTCATTGTCCTAAATCAGTAACATTTTTATGATCTTGAAACTCTTCACCAGGTATATTTTCTTATATTTTTAAGTAAGTTTTATCCACAGCCCCATTTTCTCAAATTTTCTTCTTGGTTAGGCATGATTACTACACACCTATAATTCTAACACTCTGGGAGCCTGAGGCAGGAGGATCAAAAGTTCAAGACCAGTCAACTAAGTTACCACATTAGTGAGACCTGTCTCCATGTAAAAAAAAAATTTAAAAAGGGCTGGAGACTATCACTCAGTGTGAAGGCCCAAGGTTCAGTCCCTAGTACCACTGACAAAATTATCTTCTTAGACTCTGACTTGTGTATAAACTTCCTAAATCAATCTAACTTTATTTCTTCCCTTCACTTTATTATTTTACTAGTATCCTGCCCTAATTTCTAGAAGTTATCTGAGTTTATTACAGTCCTTTAAAATGTCCTGATTTTTGAGTTGCTTTTTTGTATAGAGCTAAAGTGATTTTTCCTGTTTTCTGGTGATAGTTGGCTGTCTCTTAAAAAAAAAATAAAGCACTATAAACCTGTTTGGAGGATTTGTGTACTTGGGTAGAGATTACTTACACACTTTAATTGCAGGAAGACTGGTGACTAGTTATGGTTTGTTTGAAACAAGGTCTTACTATGTAGTGTAGGCTGGCCTTGAATTCCTGGCCATCCCCGCTCTTCCCCACTTCAGTCTTCCAAGTACTGACATTACAGGGCCTGTGAGATGCTGCCTTTTTTTTTTTTTTGCGAGGACCTATCTTCTCTCTCAGGAGTCAGTTTTCCCATAAAAAGATCCTCCAATATTCTGCTTGTTGGGCATACATCCCGCTGTTGGTATTTTAGAGCCGAACAAAGATAAGCAGCCAGCAAACTCATTTATATAGTAAACACGATCTATCCCTATTTTCTAGACAGCATAGGCTTAGTAAAGAAACCTACTT
Organism: Hydrochoerus hydrochaeris; assembly: GCA_004027455.1. Classification (NCBI taxonomy): domain Eukaryota; kingdom Metazoa; phylum Chordata; class Mammalia; order Rodentia; family Hydrochaeridae; genus Hydrochoerus; species Hydrochoerus hydrochaeris. The sequence continues at coordinate 50,611 of PVLA01009267.1, read as the reverse complement.
CCTTTTATGGTTGGATTATAGTTAGATTAACATGAGCCTCCAATTTTGGAGGACACAAATATTGCTTAATTTTGACAAAAACCTCATCTCTGAAGCCAGTGCTACAGATAATCGAGCAGAGTGCAATTTTTGTAATAATTGAAGGACATTCAAAATACTCTACTATTGTAGTGGACTGGTAACTGGTGGTCAACTTAAACATCAACTGACCTGAGTCAGTGTGGTACTGAGTGTGGATGGCCCACCTGAGGACTGTTGCCAGCATAAAAAGGAGACCCGGAGAGGAAGAGTAGTGCTGTGGGTTCTCTTAAGTGTTGTTTGGAGCTGTTGATTCTCCTGGAGGAGCTTGTCATGCTGGCTCCCCTGATCTGAACTCAGTAGTTATCATCAAAGGAGCTTAAGACCTTATTGCTGACAATTGCTGTAGGGGAGCTCTGGTCCTCATTTGAGCATTGATTCCTGGCTCCGGAGGGGAAGAGGTGTGCTGTTCAATCTCCAGAAGTTTGTTCCACTGGTTTCCTGATGGGTACTCAGGCTGTTCTCATCGTTGGGAAGAGGTCAGTACCTCATCGTCACTGAGGATGGCTGTGATTCTTTTCAGGAGAGTCCTGGTCCTTATTTTGAGTGTCACTTCTTGGCTCCAGCACAGAACCCTCAGCTTGCTGATGGCATAGCCTTTCTAGCTTCCACCGCTGACCTTTGGGCCTTCCCAGTGCAGATTCGTGAAATAGACTTTCATGAGTCTTTATCATAAGCACTAGATTTTCAGCTGAATTCATGCATATTATTACCATGGAACCCAGGCTCTCGGCTGGATTTTCTAGGTCTTTAGTGCTGTGGACAGATTTTTTTGTGCTTTCTTTGTATTTGACTCCTTGAATGACCATTATAAATAATACTATAAATTATGTGTCCTGTATGTAATTGTTCTCCTTGTAACCCCTGACTACAACAACTATAAATACTTACAGGTTTTATGTTTGGTTAATCTCTTGCTATAGATGAAATTTAAAAAAAAAAAAGAGGGGGGAATCAATTAAGAGATACTTTTTTTTGAGACAAGGTCTTGATTTGTAGTTTAGGCTAGCTGAACTATATGACAATCCTCCTGCATCAGTCTCCTGAGTACTAGGATTTATAGGTATGTGCCACTGTACCTGGTGACATACTCATTTTAATTAAGGCTCTTAAAATTCATAGTATTAAAGCTATGCTCTTCAAAATCTAAATACAATAGGGATTGGGAGAAAAATGCATTAAGAATATTGTCCTTCACAAAGAAACACAATGGTACCTTGACTCACGAATTTTTTTCTACAACTGCAAGTTTGCAAATTGGGTGTAACCAGAATCATTGAACAAATTCTGTAATGATAATTGTGGAATGAATTAGGCTTGTGAACCAAGGTACCACTGTAATTGCTTTGGAAAATCATCACTCTCTCTAAAAGGTTTTCTTTTTCAATTCCTATAAACACATTTTGTTTTTCTAATTCAACTGTAACTTCAGGAGCACCCTATAATACTAAGTAAATCTAACAACTTTGTAAATGCAATTTAGCCCTTTTCAACTGTTTTTTTAAAGTGGAATAGAACTATAATGCACATATAGAAGGAAGATGAACAAACAGGGATAAATAGGAGAGAAAAACTAAAATGTGAATCTCATTTTCAATAAACAGATGATACTAAGGAAAAGAAACTAGTTTTATAATTAAGTGTGCAGAATGCAAATTCTCTGTGGTATTAAGCTGTAACTTGATGCAAATTATGGTTTCCAGAATAAGATATATATATATATATATATATATATATATATATATATATATATATTTATTTATTTATTTATTTTTTTGGTACCGGGGATCAAACTTGCGACCTTGTGCTTGCCAGGCAGGTGCTCAAGCCACTGAGATAAATCCCAGGCCCAGAATAAGATTTCAAGTATATGAATAACAACATGGCTAGACCAAAGTGAACAAAATTCTCACACAATAACCACTGCAAGAAGATCCCACAGGTTATAGAAAACATAAAGGAACTTTAATATCCAAACAGGGTAAGGAATTCTGGATTAATGACCCATTAAGAGTGAATCACTTCAGGTTCTTTACAGTACCAGAAAGTAAAATCTGAATGCATATTGCAAAGAATGAAACTGCTTTAAGAACTTTAATCTCCTTACCTGAAACTAAAACCAATATAATTTTTTGGACTGAAAAAAATCTTTAAATGATTTGCTTTAACATGAAGATTTAAATCAAAGTTGTTCAATTCAGTTGTGCAGTTGTTCAGTAGTAACCTTTTCATCATGAATACTTGTACCACTTCTCAAAAAGTAGTCAATGTAAAGTTTAAGATTTATACAGTAAGAAAATATATTGGCTAATAAAAACTGTTATTACTTGAGAGTGAAAATGAAAAGAAAACTGTACTTCTATTCAGATTAAATTACTTTTCCCCAACAATTCACCCCATGGTCCATGAGATATAAAGTAAATAAAATCTTTTTTTTCTAAGTAAGAGAAAAAATGAGGGTCCTAAAATAGAAACATAAGTCAGAAGAACCTAAAAATAGCTTCCTGATTATTTATTTATTTTTGAGTATTTCATTTAAGCTGCTTTTGGTTGCATGCCCTGATTTGTAGAAGTTAACAAGGAAATAAAATTTCCATGTATTTCAAAATTTTACTCATCTTCCATAAAGCAACTTTTAATGTATCAATACTTAAAAAATACACAGTGACTTAATGAAACATCAGTACAACTGCATAGAATTGAGCTCCAGAGAATGATACACTTAAAGCTGTCTTTCTTGGGCTCCGTTTTAAAATGTATTGGCTTAGAGACCAGCTTAAGTGTCCATTGCTTCTACCTGGAAGATATAGGCCAAAAAACTTTTAAGATTTCACAGGCCTTTGTTGTTCTTATTGTTATTGTTAGGTAAAATGCTGGGAGCTCTCTGAAGGTCTTAAAAACCATCAAACACTCAAATACATAGGTGCTAGGGACCCTTTGCCTCTGTAAGTAAAAAAAGAAGACAGTTTCACTGACCTTCACTGAAAATAAAGCAAAACTAAGTCACCCACAGCTCTGCTAAGAGACTCTGAAATATACTAGAAATTTCAAAGCTAGAACAATGCCATCAAAGACTAAGCCTCTTAATGCTTGGAGGCCCCTCTCCTAAATTGGGAACTCCAAGAAAACAGGTACCACAAGAATCAAAATGATGACTGCACTGAGGATTTTCTTCTTTGAAGGCTATTTTAAGGAGGTAGGATTTTAAAGTTTTTGTTTGTTTGTTTATCTTTTGGCCTCTGAACATTTAAAAAATGCTTTACCTGGCTGGTCCTTTAGGGTAATTCTGGAGTTTACAATGAACTCCAAGATATTCTACAGTTTCACAGCTACCACTTATTTGTACACATTAAAATTCACTTGATTTACTCTTTTGAAGTAAATCTAATTAGAAAATGGAAAATTAATATATTCCTTTACATACAATTTTGTGTCTCAAAATTCTTTAAAAACAAGAGCAGATGACTTTATACTCAAAAACTACTAAAGTGTGTATTTGATATTCACATGCAAGCAACTTAAAACTTATAAATCTCATGTCAGGTCTCCATGATGCTTTTAAGAAGGAAATGACATACAAAGTTTGCTAAGTGTGCAAAATATTAATAAATTGCAAAAACATTTTACATAATGAAATAATACATGTATATGTAGAAGTTGACACATGAAAGTAACATGGCAAGAACTTATCACATTTCAGAGATTTTTAGTAACAAGGTTTGTTTTTACAGTTCCTGGTATACAGCAAAGTTTATCACAGAAGATAAAAATCCTTTAAACAAATCAAACAGGGAATTCTTGAGGCACCTTCTCATTTAAAACACAAGATGAATGCAATTATCAATCCATCTGAGAAAAGTTTTCAATCTAAGTGAACATCATTTTTTTCCATTTAAGTGTATTTTACAGAACTTTAATAAGGCAAGACAAATTTCTGAAAAAATGTAAATACAAAATGATGTAAACTAATAATTTATATTTAAAAAGCCTAAAGGGATAACAGTGGAGATGGGACTGCTCAAACAATGCATTTTTTAAAACCTAAAACAGAATTGTGCAGAAGTTGAAGATTACAAAGAACTTCTAGACTTTGCACAGTTTTGGTTTTACTTTCTTCTTCTTCTTCTTCTTCTTCTTCCTCCTCTTCTTCTTCTTCTTCTTCTTCTTCTTCTTCTTCTTCTTCTTCTTCTTCTTCTTCTTCACATCTTTATATTACATGTTTTAAATCATATCAGGAATGCAAACTAGAACTGCATACTACTTTAGTGGAAAAAAGTTCAACATTGTGCAATTTTCTGCCTCTTACTTTTAAAAAAAGTGGCAGCAATCCCTGCATTTGTATTTGAAACAAGGATCTGAGAAACTTTATCAAAACAGGTAATGAAGGCAAAAATTGGCAGACATCCAGCATCTTGTTTCTTTTTAAAACAATGTGGATGATAAGTAATTTCATGATTAAAAAAATGAATCTTTTAAATAAATACATTGTATCTGATATTTGCACTGACTGATTTGATAAATCTTTAAGTAAACAACGGCTTCACTACACTTCTTGTAGCCTCAAGCCACTAGCTTCAGAGTCTGCAGTCCTCTCTCACTGGGTTTCATACCCTGCCACTCGATACCCTGCAGGCTGGTTAGGCAGCATGCTGCCGTTCTGGCCCTGAGGCGGCTGTACTCCGTAATTCGGTCCCATCCAAGGTGCAGAAGACTGTGTCTGACTGGTGGAGAATGTGGAAGAAGCAGAGGGGCAAGGAAACCCACTGGTTAACACGATGTGATGCCAAAAGCAAGTAGCAAATACTGGTGGAGTGGGAAATGTACTTTATAAGAAACACTACTTTGGGCCAGGGGTTTAGCTCAGTGGCACAAGTGCCGGCTGGGCAAGGTCCTAAATTCAATCCCCTGGTACAAAAAAAACAAAACAAAAAAAACCCCACACTACTATGCCTGGGAAGATAACAGTAAAAGTAAAAGGTTTTTCTTTTGAAATCAAACATCCCCATACATTTAATTAGGGCAGTTATATTTTCTGAGAAATACAGCTTAGAAAATACCCTTAATCTGTTATATTCATTCCCTCTCAACTCAGGAAAACCCATCTCTCATCTCAGAGAGGAAAACTGTCCATCTCTATCTGGACATATGATGGGTGTGGGTGAGCTACTATCTGAAAGGAACTCCATCACTTAGTACAGAAAAACTAGTGTTTATGTTACTTGAAGAAATTAATAAATTAATATATCTGTGAGTAAACTCACAGATTTTACTGTCATAATTTTTAACCTGTGAAGTATTTTTACTTCCAGCCTGTTTTTCAGAAATATAAGTAAAATAAAATGCTGTACTTCAGGGTGCACAAAGAAGCTTGCCATCCAGGAGGAAGCTGTGTGTATGTCTGTGTTCTGGTGGTTAGAAGCCACATGGAATGAGGTTTGTTAAATGCTAACAAATGCTTTTCCCTTGGAGAAAGTGTATGTACCCAAGAATAGCTAAAGGAATCATTAACCATGTGAAAGGCTAACAACTATTAAGCACTTAACTTTCTTACAAAAAATTATTCCATTTATTACCAAACATCACCAAAATTTATATGACCCTGATTACACTTCAAGGCAAAATATTTCTAGGCAAAAAAATAAATAAATAAAATAAAATTTTTTTGAGGCAGGGTCTCACTATGTAGTTCATGCTGGCCTCAAACTCGCAGCAATCCTGCTGCCTCAGTCTCCTAAGTGCTACAGTTGCCATGATGCCCAGTTTCTAAGCAAATTTCTAATGAGAAATATTTAAAACTATGCATTAAAAACTACTCTGCCAGGTGTGGTGGTGCACGCGTGTAATCTCAGCACTTGGGAGGCTGAGGCAAGAGAATCACTGCAAGTTCGAAACCAGCCCGGGTTACAAAGTGAGCTAAACAAACAAACAAACAAACACAAAAAACAAAGTGAGTTCAAGGCCAGCCTGAACTGCATAGTGAGACCCTGTCTCAAAAAGGCAAAAACAAAACAACAAAAACCTACTTTAAATTGTCTTTCATAGGTTAAAAGTTATATTTTACTGTACATAGGGGGTCATGTTACCTGATTACTTAAAATTTCCTTCTGATATTTCCAAAGGTCAATATAACAAAAGATCAAATATGCTTACTTAAATCCCTGTTGGTTCCATGGCTGACCATACATTCCATATGCAGGTACCTGCCAACCATTAGGCATATACTGGCCAATCTGTTGTGCATTTCCATACCACTGGCCCCACTGGCCATAAGGTTGTGGATATCCAATTTGATTCTGCTATTAGAAAAAATTACAACAAATACTTCAGTACTACTTGAAATTATTTGTACATATCCAGCCCTGATATCCAAAAACAGCTGAAACATTAAGGACATCATTATAATTAAAATGACACGATAATGGGGTTATATTGCTAAAACTCAACAAGATGTTCCATGTGGCAATTCTTTTAAGGTACCAGATAATGCTCCTGTAATAAATACTGAATTTATTAATATAATGTTTAGGTGTTTGGTAATCTATCCACATGATTGTTTCCTTTAGATTAAGAAGGTATAAAGATAACTTTTTTTTTTTTGAGATAGGATCTTGCTATGTAGTCCAGGCTGGCCTTGAACTTGCTTATGTAGCCCAGGCTGGCCTCAAACTCAAAGTAATCCTCCTGCCTCAGCCTCCCAAATGCTGGGATTACAGGCGCATACAATTTACTCTTGTATTTGGTTTATTTAACAAAACTACAGAGGTTAGCATTTTCGTACTCTCACTTCTATGCTCCATTTACCACTTCCATACAGAAATCTTTGAGGTATCAAGTCTGACCACTATAGCAGCCTGGGAAAACAAAAGACTGCAAAATCTAGAATAAAATGCCAAGTTCTAAAGATATTTATTATTGCTTTATTTTTTTTATTCAGTTGAGTCAAACATTCTTGTAAGTTCTTCAACTAATATGTGGATAAATCTATGAAATATTTAAAAAAGAAGATTTAATGCCTTGTTAGGTATGTCAGAGGATTTGAAAACCCACTGTGTAAAAAAATAAAATCCACTGTGTAAGCACAAGTCAAATGAGATGGTTACATGCATCATGTCACCACTGCAACCTATGAAACACCACTCTGGAAGTATAGCACATATAGGAAGAGCCCTTATATACCATGAATTGAGCTAGAAACATTAAAAATTATTTTCAATGATATTCATTTTAGAATAAAAATGATTAGCACAGAAATTATTTTCCAAAGGACTTGCTCACCTGCTGCACGGGATTTATCATATCAAGAGTTTCTTTGCCCCAATAGCATTTCACGACATGACCTTCAATTGTAGTACCATTAACAGAAACAATTGCATGTGCTGCACTTTCATGGGAATTGAACCTATTAGAAACAATATTAAGAATCACAAATATATATTCTTTTAAATATTTATGAATGAAACATACTTTTAAAAATGAAAGACATACACTTCTTTAAAACCAAGACGAATTCCTAAGAAAATCACCAAGATAAATATTTAAAAATTATTTGAGGGGAGAAACTTTTTGGAAAAAGAATCCATCTAAATGTGGTGAAACACATCTATGAGCCCAGCACTCTAGGAGGCTGAGGCAGGAGGATCTCAAGTTTGAGCTCAGTCTGGGCATTTTAATGACATAGTGAGATCCTGTCTCAAAATTAAAAAAAAATTTTGCAAGGGGATGGGATATAGTTTACTATGAAGAATCTAGATTCAATCCCCCATAACATAGAGTTAAAAAAACAAAAAACAAAAAAAGCAACCCTACCGAACAAATGAATATCCTTTATCTGGAAAGACTCGAATTTCCATTATTTGTCCAAATGGTGAAAAAGTCTGACGCATTAGCTGTTCTGTTAGAAAAATAATCAAAAACAAAAGAAATCAAAATAAGTTATTTTACAATCCTACAAATACTGTTTCTTAGATTAAAAATTAATTTCAATATGCCACAAGTAAAGCTCCCATACCTGTTAGTCCAGAAGTAACACCTCCACAGTACACAGTACAGTTGCTTGGACTAGACTGACTCACAACTTCATCATATGACAGCTGTTTAGTGTTTGCTGGGAAGGAAAAAGTTTTATATCTTTAATTCCCTAGATAAAATGCTCAAAAGGAGAAAAACAGCATTAATTGTACTACTATAAATAATATCACAGTATTTACCTTGATCAAAATGATTACAAAATATTTATTACATTTAAGTTTAGGATTAAACATCCCCAAGAATGTCTAAAACATTACTCAGTATTCTCTATTTAAGAGGAGACTTAACATTAAAGATAATAATATTATTTAAAATTACAAAAATGAAAACTAAGTACATTTTTGAACAGTAGTCTTGATTTGCTTCTCATCTATTTCTGCAATAAGTCTCCGGGAACAGGTCTAACATTTAAAATCTAGTGTATCTTTCTCCAAAATTCCACATTTCCTTTTCTTCTCCAATACACCTACACTCATATGTACTCTTTGGAGCTGGAGGCTTTCGGGTTGCCCAGTTAGTTCTGATTTGTCTTCCACCAAGCCACTGGCCACCCATCTGTTGAATGGCATTTTCGGCATCCTATTCCGCACAACATTAGAAACGACAAAGAATCCACTGTTAGTTGATATTCAACAACTTTTAACAGTAAAGAAAACTAGGAGCTTTTAAACATATGTTTTTAAACTCAAAGTACTTTACAAAATACACAATATATGACAACTTTCAAAAAATGCAGTGGTATTTTAAAATTATCTTTATTTGAAAACAGCCCAACTGTTAATCATCTTTGTGTATGTGCGTGTGCCAGGGTCTCGTTATGTACCCTAGGCAGGCTTCGAACTCACAGTAATTCTTCTGTCTCAGCCTCCACAGAGCTGGGATTACAGGCATGTGCCACCATGCTTAGCCCAAGACGTAATGTTGCTTTGAGAACAGCTTATTTATAATTGCAGTAAATTTTATGCTCTTGCCAAGACTTGCTAACTATGTATAGATTTTTAGAGTAAATTTCTGATTTGGATGTTAAATTTTAGGTAAATGGATGCAAGCAGTTATAGTAGGTAGACAGTAAAAGTTATGGCTAAGAATCAATAGGCATTAGGTCACTATAAGTAGACCTAGAAAAAAATGCTATTTTGAGCCATTGGTACAGCTGCACAGATATTTTAACTCAAGAGATAAATATTTTATTATATCATAGCATACTAACAAATGATGTTTATACATTTAATCTGGAGTCACCAAGAAATGATAAATCATTATCAGAATACTCCATTTACTCAAGTAAGAAAAAACTTGGACAGTAAAAGTTCTAAATTCATTCTAAGGTACTCTAACACAGAAGATATAGTCCCTTTGTACTTATACACAAAGCCACTAGTCATAGTAGTGAACCATAAAATTCAAGAATGAAACCTTGAAGTATACTGCAAAATGTTTTGTTTCATTTTTGTTTTTTGAAGAGAGCGTCTCACTACATAGTGCAGGCTGGCCTTGAACTCATGTAGCCTAGACTGGGCTTCATATCCTTAATTATCCTTCTGGCTCAGCCTCCTGAGTGCTGGGATTACCATGCCAGTTACAATTTTGTTTTTTCCCAGCTACAAATTTATGCATTTAAATTCTCCTGCCATTCAGTCCTGTGTCTTTGCAAGTGTGATCCTGATGCATTTAACTACTTTCAATATTGAGTTATGGGTTAGGGATGTAGCTCAGTGGCAGAGTGCTTGCCTAGCATGCACAAGGCCGAGTTCAATATCTGGTACCACAATATTCAGTTATGATATTAAAAAGTTTAAAGCACTTTATTATTTGAATTAGAAACACATTTACAACACTAAAACATTAAAAAGTACAACACAGTGGTCAGAGGTTTAGCTCAGCGGCAAATGCAAGGTTGTGAGTTTGATCCCCAGCACCAAAAGTACAACACAAGTATACTGTTCAATTTACTTATATCTCAAACCTCACTCCAAATAGGAATCCCTGTTCTAAGTTTTATTTATCCCTGCATGGAAAAACAAGAGGACACAAAACTGGGCATGCTAACATACTCTAATCCCAGATTTAAAAAAAAAAAAAAAAGGGATGAGATGCAATTCAATGTAAAGGCTCTGCATTCAATACCTAGTACTGACAAAAAAGATGACAAAAAAACACATCACACAAGTATGTGTCCTCTTCCCTTTTCACCTAATAACATAATGGAATTCTCTCTATAATCAGTACTACAATGTCCTTCCTTTCCTCTGCAAAACCCAGAAATTTAAAGTCTATGCAAATTAATGTTCAATTATCAAAGAAATATAAGGTAGTATCTCAAAAGTATTAATACATAACTTTTTTAAAAAGTTTTCATCCATCAGAATACTTTCCTAATCTTTTAGTTTTTTGAGACAGGCTCTTGCTATGTAGTCCAGGCTGACACTAAATGTATTATGTAGCCCAGTGTAGTACAATGCTGCCTCAGCTTCCTGTCTCCCACATGCTAGAATTATAAGCATACAGCACCATGTCAGATAGCATTTGCTTACTTCTTAATTACCATGGAAATATAAAAAAAGGAGGGGGATGGAGATTTAGTTCAGTGGTACAAGCACTTGCCTGGTAAGTGCGAGGTTGTGAGTTTGATCCCTAGCACCAAAAAAAAAAGAGGTAACAAATTAAATTAATAAACAGAATTTTCTTTCCTTTTTGGAGTTGGGGATTGAATCAAAGGCTTCAAACATGCTATTTGTGCTCTACTACTGTTATGGTTTGTGTTTGGATGTCCTCCCAAAGCTTCATGTGGTCATGGTGGGGAGGCCTTTCAAAGGCAGCTGAGTCTAGTATTTGTAATGGGCTTGTTGTCTAGTGCTGAGACTGGCAGTATGAGTGCTGCACCTGCCCAGACTACAAAGCCAACATACAATATAAGAGAGGGAAGGAAGTGTGCTTTTCCCCTTTTCTGTCCTTTCACTTTTGCATCTTTGGGAATCTGCCACAGCAGCCACACCAACCTGCCTAGAAACCAGCTAAGTATGGACTGAAATCTCCAAAACCTGTAAGCTAAATAAACCTTTCCTTTCCTAATTTTGAGGGTTGGATATTTTGTCCCAGCAATGAGACAGAAGTAACCAAGACAACTACTAAGTAACACCTCCAGTTCCCATAAATACAATCTTTCAACATCTACTTTTGGCTGATCATCTAAACATCTTCTGTTTATATTTTATGAAACATTTTATCCGTACTTTGCATGAATCAGGTGCTAAATATGTACTGAATAAATAGGAAAAAGAAGATGTCTTGTTAGTTAGGGTGCTGATTATCAGTAAAATGAACAACAGATGAAAGAAAAATTCATAAAACAGGGTGTTTCCATTCTTTACTCTTTTTTTTTTTTTAATCGGTACCAGTGATTGAACTCAGGACCGCGGGCTTGCAAGGCAGGCGCTTATGCCACTGAACTAAATCCCCAGCCCCATTCTTTACTCTTAAAGCACTGCACATGCACTTCTCATTGTGCTCACCCATTTGTTGAAAAAGGAGACAAAGCCATATCCCTTAGACTTTCCTGTTGCCATGTCTTTTACCACTCGAGCATCTCTGCAAACAGAAACAATCAGAAGTTTAGGTTTGCTAACTGTCCTCTGGACATAAAATGAAAATTTCATATACAACTCATTTTCATGTTCACCATCATTAAAGTGAGCCTTTAATGAAAATGTACCTTTTACTATAAAATTTATCATGTATTAGCAAATGAGGCTTTATAGACATGCAAATCAGTAACTTCTTAAATATATGTATGTATTACACAGAAATTGCCTCCCACTTCAAAATGTTTATAATTTTATATATTAAGCATGGTCAAAGTAGCTATTCATATGAATTACTACTAACCACTTAAAGGTTTCCCAAGCACAATAAATGAATGGCTTTCTTTAACCATGCAACTTATAATTTGCTATCTGACACCATATTCTACCTAATCATTAAAAAATTAAAATAGAAAACTGGAAACTAAAAGAATTAAAAAATTATATATTTCCTAAACTAATTAAATTATTTCATTTTCTCAAATCAATCTACACCCCCATTTTTGGGCTAGGGTAAAGTGAGAACTTGATATTTCAGAAATGTTAAATCATTGAGGAAAAATACTAAATACACACTTTAGTTTTAAATTATATAAGAAAGATTTTATACTGAATTTTATAATAGCATTCATATTAAGATTGATTGGAAACTACAAGATAATAAAAGCAAAATTTTAAAAAATCAGAAAAGTAAAAAAGCACGCCAACATTTATCCACTGTGAACCGTAGCTTGTAGTTAGCCAGGGCAATTCTGTCCATTCTTCAGAGACACTCTGCAAAATAACCAGAGCCCTATTATTTGAGATTGAGTAAAAACCCAGCCATGATAGCTAAAACTCCATACCTCAAAAAATTGGACTCAAATTGTGCTTCACAGGCAATCTGCTTTTAAGTTAGCCAGGTATGTCACAATGCTTGTTCTCTCAGGACACATGAACAAAACAGGCACTTTTATAACAAAAACCCAAGTCAGAAAGCCATGCAATGTAATTTTATATTAATTAAAGTATACATAAGCATATTTTAGGCTAATTTAGGGGTGATTTATTATTAAGTGCAGTCAAAATGACAAGAAGGTGCTGGTGAAAAGGGAAAGCTAATGCAAGTCACTTCTCAATATGTAAAAATACTTCTTAAATTATCTATATGGTACACATGCATTTAACTTGGTAGCTGATACACTTTTATCCCAAAATTTGATATGTTACCCTAAACTCAATAAACAAAAGTTTAAGCCGTGTAAAATAGGGAAAGTATATTTTTTTACACTAAATAGTTTAACTTGCTACCATTCACTGTAATATTTTCAATAAACTAAACACTGTTTTAGTCTCCCTATTAAAGAATAATTAACTATAATGAGAACTGTTCAACATATAGTTGTCAATTTAACAACAACAACAATTATAAAAATAAGAAAATATGCTACTCATTGCTAAATGTTCTTTTAAATTTAGGAAGGCTAACTCCTTACTGGCATTACTAACTCTTGGTGCTGGGATTACAGGCATGCACCACCATGCCCAGCAAATATACTGTATTTAACAAAAGGAAATTATTGATCCATGATTAAAATAATGAAGTTGTTAAAATTAGGTCTTATAACTTAGACCTGCCAATTACTAAACAATATTTGTGAAGCCCAAACTAGAATTCCTATTTTAAACAAAGTTACTTAAATCAAAAATCAAAGCATTTAACAAAATAGCTACTCTGTTTAAAATGTTAGAAAAAAGTATTTTCATTTCAAAGCTTTGGGAAATATCAGCCCTAAAATCTATTCAGCTCTTACTTTCTCTCCAAAAGGTTCTCTGAAAAAGCAGCAGCAAAGATCTAGAACAGAGTTCTTTTTTTTTGGTAGTGGGGATTAAAATCATGACCTTGTGCTTGCCAGGCAGGTGTCTACGCCACTGAGCTAAATCCCTGGTCCTAAAACAGAGTTTTTAATCCCTTATTGTCCCATGACTACTGTGAGGACAGGATAAAAATTCATAAAGATTTTGTACGACAAAATGCAAGCACCCCAAGTTCTGTATACAGGGACTTATAGAGCCCTTGAACAGCCAAATATTCAAGTCTATATATCTGAAAGCAAGTTAACCATTACTGAAACACTAAAGCAGACAAAGAGGATCAAGAAATTAAAACTTTATTCTCCTAATCAGTTCTCACAAAGACAAATGTCACTTAACAGAAGAATCCATTTATAAGCCCCAATCTTGTGACTACATTTAGATTGGCTACTTCCTTAGTCACTATGCATTTTCATCCTGTTGCCTATGAACTACAACTCTTCAAATGAAAACTCCTAAAATTCATCACCAATGCTATCGGCATTTACTTTCCAGCTTCCTCACCTCCTTCCTGGTTTTTGCTGTTGGTCTGTTCAACCCAAACCACAACTAGCATTTTCCTTTTACTACTCTTCTAGCTAAAACAATAAAAAGTAATCAAAACTCCTAAAACAACACACTGTTTTCTAAATTCAGCAATTACTCCTAAGAAGTATTATAAAAAACTTCTTATTCTCTCTCTAATATGGCATGCTTTTCAAAACACTAGTTCTTCTATGATGAATGCTACCTTGAATAAAGATACTTAGAAAGGACCTAAAAATGTGTGATTAATATTAAATACAAGCAAGATAGTGCTTTATAAAACCTATAAGGCACTATTCTGTTAACATTAAAAAAAGACAAAAACTAGGAAATAATATTTAACAAGTGCTTTTTTTGTTAAGGTTTTTTTGTTATTAAATTATATCAACACAAAATGCATGGTATCATAAAAGTGCCCAAACAACTGCTTATTTAAAGTATGTTACTAAAGATTATTATCAAGCTAGCAAAAAACCTATATAAGAAACTATAACATGTACAGTACCAAATGTCTCTTAAAAACTAATACCAGTTGAAGAAGGATTTTAAGATAATTGAAAATTAAAGGTTTATTCATTAATGGGAAGTGTTTTGCTATTAACATCTTGAATGATCTCTAAACAACCTAATACGCTATGTTCAAGAGTTAAAATTAGTGTCCCAAATTCACAACAACTATTTTCAAATTACTTTTACATAAAATTGTTTCATTACAAGAATTTTATTTATCTTCTGTTACTTACGATATTCTTCCAAACGGTGCAAAAGCTGCTTTTATATCTTCAGTTGTAATTTCTGGACTGAGATCACCAACAAAGACATGGAAATGATCTTATAAGAGGATAAAAGGGGAAGTGAAAACAAAAATCGAACGTTAGAATTTGGAAAATACTACAATCTATCCAATACAGTATTCTTAAGATAATTTATAGATTATAATATAAAGCATAAATAAAACACTATACTATCTGTATAAAAATCCTATTAATTTTAAACATTATCAAGGTAACAGTACAAGGAAGATTCTTCTAAAAAGACTGATACAGCTAACTGAAAACTCAGTTACATTTCCATTTATAGTCAATTATACTAGTCTAACAGAATAAACTAATATATAACAAGTTTGAGTTCTGTAAAAAAATTAAAGAGTTACCATTCTAATAGTAATTATTTACTTTTATTCATTTTACCACTATATTAAGGCTTTACAAATTAAAATAAAATAGTGGTATTGTGAATTCTGTAGACTAAATTTGCCTCAGTTAACACAATTTACTGAAGCTAACTACATGATCTACTTGGTTTAACCATATTTTGTGAAGAACAATCAAAGAAATACCTTGCATTGCAACAGTTTGATGTTAAAGTATTTTGACAGTTTTCTCAAAAGCCAACAGTTTTGGTTGCCCAGACATTACACCATTCAGTTTATGTGAATCCATGTGCAAGTGAACTAAGACTGAAGGCAACAGAATGAAAACAGTAATCCCTTCACTTTATATCAGAACCATTAAAAAAGCATTGGAAAGAAATAATTATCCCATATGTGACTTTTTTAAAGACAACACTCAAAAAAGAAACACTTAAAAACGCAAAATGTTGGACAAACATTTTAAAAGGAATATATATATATATATATTTATAACAATTTTGATAAAGTACATTTGGAAAAAAAGGTTACCCCTATTTGGTAGGCCTTATACTGGGCTGTTCTTTAGGAAAGAGTTTTAGGAGCAACTCGAGCACTTGGAAGATCTGTGTATACAGTCCAGGTGACCTCAAGGAAGCAGAGTATCTTGCCCTTTAAGTGGTGAAAGTATCTCTGAGAAATCAGCTACCAAAGGAGTCATAAAGCTGAACTAGCGCTACAGTAGTGGACAAGCCACATTTAGTGAACAATAGGAAATAGGGGAAAAATACTGCCAAGAGACAAATAGAAATACTATCTCCTCCCTCCCACCTCCCCCCAATATCAAACAAAAAAACTTCAGGTGGTTAGTGAATAGCCTTTGCAAGAGATTTCATTTTATGTTTAAGAAGATACAATTACCTTGTGAACGCTGTGTGCTGACAACGGTACTACCTGATGACAAAGATTAGATTTGTTCTTAAATTTATTAACACAAACACATTAAATCATATCTTAGGATAACGATCAAAATATTACTGCAAACATGTATGATGTTTATATGCTTTACAATAAAACTACTGGGTATAATAAAAACAAATGTTCAAAGGGTGCAAAATGTACTTACTGCTTGTATCTTTCTTTTGACTGCTGGGGGTTGTTGCCCAATTCACTTTGACTTCCTAAAAGAAAATTTCTGCATTTATACTCCACAATAATAAAATTCAAAACGAGGTTTTTTGGCAGGGCGGGGTACTGGAAATCAAACTCAGGACTTCATGCTTGCCAACTAGGTGCTATGCCACCGAGCTATATTCCTGGCCCCCCAAACAAGATTTGTATCCAAGAATACATAGAAAAGGTGTTATTTTAAGATGAAACATTCAAAGAGATACCAGTTCTGGTCAAATTTCAACAATCACCTTTCGACTTACATTTATGCAAATCATTCTGATATTGTAATCTTTTCCCCCCCAGTACTGGGGATGAACCCAAGGCATTGCACATGCTAGACAAGGGCTCTACCACTGAGCAGTACGCCCAGCCAGAAATATCCTAATCTTTACACATCTCTACTAATAAAAAATAACTTTTTTTTTAACCAAAGGAACCAACATATTTTCCCTTTATTATTACCCACTAGCATTCAATGTTTCTAGATGTTTTATTTAAACGAGTAATTTGACAAATATTTTAATATTTTATCATGTGCATTTATATATACCTAAAATGTACCAATAAATTTAATTTTAAAAACTTTATCATATGCAAGGAACCAGAGAGAATACAATATAAACATAGGCCTCTCCCCTCCTAAAAGCTTTACCCCACCTTTTAAATATGAAATGTGAATACATAATCAACTGTTTGCTATAAAGTGAATACAATGATTTTTTTTTGAGACAGGATCTTGCTGTGTAGTCCAGGCTGACCTCTAACATACAGGAATCCTGCCTCAGTCTTCTGTGTGCTTAGATTACAGGCATATGCTACTACATCCAGCAATATAATGGTTCTAAAAAAGGAATCAAACCATAAACTTAAAAATTTTTAGGCAAGTCACCTTTTATTATGACAGCTTACCTTACCCATTATCTTCCGCCCATTCATAGCTGCTAGTGCTGCAGCTGCATGGCGATGTTCATGAAACTCCACAAAACAGTATGGATCATTTCCAGCTGTCTGTTGGAGAAGCAACAAAAAAGTCAATTTTAAGCTTTATTCTTCAATTATTATTCAAAATTATGTATGGAGATTTTTAAACTAAGTTCTATATACTTCAGTTATCAAGTCATTGAGAATGAATGGTCCATTCCACAAGCAAATTTTTACATAAAAAAAAAGGAAATACCAGGGCCAGGGATTCAGTTTACTTGTATAGTACATGCTCACCATGCACAAGGCCCTAGGTTCACTCCCCAGTACTGGCCCTCCACTACAAAGTAAGCCCTTAAGAGTGAACTATATAGTGAAAGCTATCTTTTTCAGCTAGGTATAGTGGCACATGCATGTAATTCCAGCACTATGGGTGACTGAGGCAGAATCACAGATTCAAATCTAGTTGGGCAGCTTAGACCTGCTCTAAAATTTAAAAAAAGTAAAAGGTGAGGGACATAGTTTAGTATGATGTCTAGTATCATAAAAATAAAGAAAAAATTTAATATAAGCTATCTTCTTTGGCTGGTTATGCTATGCTACTATAATTTAATAATAATACATAGCTATAAATATAATGTGCTCTAACTTGTAATTGCTATAATTTGTATTTTCTCCTTACCATCATATAATTATTTCTTATAGCTACATGGTTCTGAAGTCTTAAACCAGGGATGGTGACACATGCCTGTAATACTAGCACTTTAGAGGCTGAGGTAGGAGGATCGCTGCAAGCATGAGGCTAACCTGGGCTACACAGTGAGACTTTATCTCAAAACAAAAGAAATTATGAAGACTTGTTTTAACATTTTATGACTTTTGGTGTGTGTGTGTGTGTGTGTGTGACAGAGAGAGACAGACAGACAGACAGACTTCCCTATGTAGTTAAGGCTGTGAACTCAGTGATCGTCCTGTCTCAGCCTCCCCAGTGCTGGGATTACAGGTGTGTGCCACTATACCCCTGTGACATTTTATGATTTATTTTCTATGCCCTACTTGTTACTTTTTATTGCTACACAGGTATGTATCTCCTTGCTACTTCTAACTTGCTGAGCAGCAGAAAACTTTTACAACCAACCTTTTACAACCTGTTTGTAAAATAGGCTCTGGAACATAAAGTTCTCTAGCATCTTAAGTTTTAGAAACCATTTTATTATTTATTTGTTTGTTTGTTTGTTTTTGAGACAGGGTTTTTCTATGTAGTTCAGGCTGGTCTTGAACTCACTTTGCAGTGCAGGCTAGCCTTGAACCCACAGCAATCCTGCTGCCCCCCCCCCCCAGATTACAGGCATGTGCCACCACACCCAATTTACAATGTGGACTTCCTGTCACAAAGTTTTTACCTGCTCAGAAGCTTTTTAAAAATTTCCTCCTCTTCATTTTTTGGCAGTTGGGATTATATGATAATAAAGCCTGGATGGATTAGTTTTTCTTGGTGTCCTCAAATCAAAACTAAGGCCTTATGCAGGCAAATATTCTATCACTAAGGAGTTGCCCCAGCCCAAAACTTTAGGATGTTTTGTTATAAATTAAAGCAAAAAACCCCAACATTTTATAGCCATCAGTATAAGATACCAAATAACTTTTATAATAGGATTACATGTTATTTTGTTTTACACAATTAAAAGAATATAAAAATTACGTAATCCAAGCTGTGTAATGGCACAAGACTGTGATTGATTGCAGCACTCTGGGAGGCTGACATGAGAGGGCTGTACACTAGGCCTGCCTGAGCAATTTACTGACTTAGGGAGACTCTGTTAAAAATATAAAATTTTAAAAACAATGGCCAGGCATGGTAGCACACACCTGTAATCCCAGCACTTAGGAAGCAGAGGCAAGAGGACTGCCACAGTTTAAGGCCAGCCTGACTTACAGAGCCAGACTCTGTCTCAAAAATAAATAAATAAGTACTTTATCATTCAAACTAATGGTTCGGTTCATTCAGACTAATGGGCAATCTATTACAAAGAAAAATGTTCACAGGCATTAGAATGTGGCTAGACAAACTAGCTTGCACTGAAGAATAGAAGAAACAGGGCTGCAGATATAACTCAGTGGTAGAATACTTGCCTAGTGGGTACAAGGCCCCAAGTTCAATCCCCAGCACCAGGAACATATATGAAAAGAGTGGAACAAACAAATGAAAAGACAACATGCAGATTATTTAATCTGTATCTAGAAAAGCTAACTTTTAAAGTAAAAAGAAACTGGGCCAGTGATATAGCTCAGCAGCACAAGTGCCTGCCTGGCACGTACAAGGTCGTGAGTTCGAGTGCCAGCTCAAAAAAAAAAAAAAAAAAAAAAAAAAAAAAAAAAAAAAAAAAAAAAA
>PVLA01009267.1:0-30830 GCA_004027455.1 Hydrochoerus hydrochaeris | reverse complement strand
ATGAACTAATGGAGAAAATTTATATTCAGATAGATCAATGAGTCCCACATCCTTGCTTTGCTGTATTTCCTTATACAAGAACATTTTCTTTCTAAGGCTTCCATTGAGCATTTGTGATAATGCACTAAAATAACTAATGACATCAAGTAATCCGTGTTACTAGATCAAGAAAGACTGGTTTTAACTTCCCTATCATCTTCTCAAATGTTTTTCTCCTTAGTTCCCTTATGCTTTCAGAGAATACTCCCCTTTCTTTTTGAAAAGCGATGGGGGGAATCCCTGGGAACTGAACACTGAATTACAACCACAGTCAGTCAGTCTGTCTTATCTTGTCTTCCTTGTTTTGTTTTTGAGACAGAATTATTTCTATATGGTTCAGAGTGGCTTTGAACTCCTGGTGATCTCCTTCCTCAGCTTCCTAGAAACTGGGTTAATGGGCATACATTGGTCCATAATCCCATTTTTATTTTGAGACAGGGTCTTGCTAAGACCCTCAGTTACCCCAAGTGGATTGCTATTTTTAATCCTTCCATTTCAACCTCCTACAGTGCTGGGATTACAGGCATGTACCACTGTGCCTGATTGGTTTCACAGATCTTTCTTTTATCCAAAAGCATAGCAATACTACATATGATAGAAGGTAAAGACAAAAACAGCTACTGAGGGCCAGAGACATAGCTAAGCAGTACTGTGTCTGTCTGGCAAGCATAACATCCTGAGTTCAATTCCCAGTGCCAAAAAATAAAAACAAAAAACAAAAATAGCTGTTGATCCCATCCACATAATTAGATGACTATACAGCAATAGAAGACAGGATTGACATTTTACATCTAAGAAACAAATTAATGTGGCTTTTTTTTGGTAGTATAAGTTCTCACTAAATTGCTGATGTCAATATTTTGCCTCCACTTCCTACATAACTAGGAATACTAAAAGTATGCATCAATAAAAGTATGCATCAATAAACAAATGAAAAGACAACATGCATATTATTTAATCTGTATCTAGAAAAGCTAACTTTTAAAGTAAAAAGAAACTGGGCCGGTGATACAGCTCAGCAGCACAAGTGCCTATTCATGCTTGAATAAACAATTATTCTTTTAAAACACCAAGCTAAAAAGTTAAATTGGAATTTTTCTGGAGGAAAGAAAATAAAGAAGAAAACCATTTTTCTCACTTTTTTTTCTTTTTTGGTGGTAGTAGGGACTGGACCCAGGGCATTCACACCTAGCTACATGGCTAGCCTTTTTTATTTTGAGATGGGTTGTCACTAAACTACTCAGGTGGACTCAAACTTGTGATCTTCCAATGTTATCTTTCCAAGTGATTACGGGCATGTGGTCACCATGCCCAGCAAGGAAAACTGAAAGTTTTATAGGAAGGAAAGACTACATCATAAAAGGACTTCTTTTCAAAAACCAAAAATTTACCTCTTCAAAATTAAAAAATATATATACATATATCAATTATATATTTAATGTATTTCTACATTAAATACATTTAATGTATTTCCTATATGTTAAGAATTGATAGAAACTGCCTAAACACAAGAAAAATTTAAATGATGACTTTCATAAATAGCTAAAAACACTTTCAATGTATAAAATATCTATTTATACCCTACTGGGGAGCACAAATTCACAATGGCTAATTTTGCACACTTAGCTAAGGGATAAATGGAAGCTTGGGAGTATAGTATCGCCCTTTCCCCACCCACTAAGAATAGTAAGATTAAAAAGAACACTCCAAAGCAAGATCCTTCTTAGCATAAAATCATTTCCACCCTCACGTCATCTCAGGATTATCCACTGCCTGCGGTGTCCTCACCTCTGAATCTTTGGCTAGCCTCTCCTACCATTGTATACACCCAGTTCATTGTACATACCCAATAAATAGTGGCTGGTTTCAAGTATCTGGGTTTTTGCCTGTCCTGAGGCACTGCCCTCCCAGTCTCCCATCAGGCATTACTTTTAAATTTCTTTCTTTTATTTCATCCTTTCACCGCACCCCTCATACAGGCAGTTGGGGATTTTAGCAGGTCTCTAATAACAGCCATTTCCCAATCTAATTGTAGTAACTAGATTCTTAATCACTTGGCCAACTGACACACAGATAAACAATTCTGATACCTCAGTGCATCTGTTCTAGAAATGATTACTTCTATTCTCTTTCTTTAGCCAAAGAAATTAATCCAGTTGCCAAAAAACTCATTAAATTCACTAAAATTGTTATAAATTTAGACATGAACTAAGAAGTCCTAGAATTAATGATTTTAACTAATATGTCTAAAAAGAAGAAAGTTAACTAAGTAAAATACCCTTACATCCATAATCATTTTGCAGTTTTTACATGGTCCAATCTGACTAAAGAGCTGGAGAATTAGAGCTTCTGTCACATCTCTGGAAAGGTTACCGACATATCTGAAATAGAAAGAAAAACAGTTTACTATTTTAAATTTACTTCTTTTTTTAATGTTTTTTTGTTTGTTTGTTTTTTGGTACCAGGGATCAAACTCACGACCTTGCAACTGCCAGGCAGGCACTTGTGCTGCTGAGCTAAACCCCCAACCCCTTTTAATGGGTTTTTTAAAGGTGTTTACTGGAAAATAAATTCTGCAGCATGCAATCTTTGCCTTATAACTACAGTATTTGGAAAACTTTATTAAGTTTGTCAACATTTTAAAATCTTTCAAATAGATATAAAATGTCATTTGCAAATATATTAGACACTGCTAATAGAGGCAAAGCTAATGTGTGAGGATATGCTTGTGTATTTTCATCAAGGTTTTAAAGCTTAAATGTCCTGCCTATTTACATTTTGAGACTTACCTTAGGAGGACACAGTTTTAAAACTCAAATGAATCTCTATTTTTCTTTTGGTGTGTTGAGACAGCAACTCACTACGTATTTCAGGATGGCCTTGAACTTACTACATAGCCCAGAATGGCCTTGAATTCGTGTGATCCTCCTGCCTCTGCCTCTCAAGTGCTGGGATTACAGACATGCACCATCATGCTGAGCTGTAAATGAATTGTTATGATTTAAAATATTTTATATAATCCATCCTGGGAAGCATTATAATTATTCCTACTTCTGTATTATTGAGAACATTAATTTTCTCCTAACTTCAATTCGTATTATTTCCCTAATAATGTCCAATTTAGGTAGACTTCGGTAATGCAATTAACAAAATTTTTCTTTTTTTTGTGAGGCATAGACAGATTTATTAGGCAGAATACAGACAGAAAACAAGAAAGAGACTTCAGTTTGAGTAACTGAAGGGGGATTTAATGAACAAACCAGTAAACTGCTTCTTAGGTGTTGCAGATTTGCTCATATAGGACGGGAAATCTTTTACTTCATCCAGAATCAAAGAAAACACAGTATAAAGATTCCAGATGAGTTGCTGATTAACAAAATTAATATAAGTAGTGCATTACAACTCAACATGATTGAGATGAACTTTATTTAACATGCTTATAAATAGTGTTTAAAGCAGGATTTTCAAGTGATTGCCTCTAGGCAAGTTACAACGTTAAAATTATCACTTCTGAAATCACAGAGTATAGTCTTCCAGTAACTAGTTTTCCACTGTTCTGTCAGGTAACCTTCACAAAATTTGATGAATGGTATAAACTCCCTATAAATAAACATCTGTATATGTTCACAAAGTGTGGATTCAATTGTTCTTTCTACTGTCCAATAAGCACTTATCAAGTGCTTACTACAAAGCCACAGCAGTAGGTTAAGACAGCAAAGGGAGAAGTGTTGAATCTTAAGAAATAATAAACAATATTTAAAGACCAGAGAGAACAATGGTACTGTACTTAAGAGAAAGCAATAGGAACATTTATTCAACCACAATTTGTCACCATTATAGTTATTATTACACTAAAGTTCTTCTGAAAACCAGTAAAGGTTAAAAATGAAGTATGTATCCTGCCTTTTGACTCATAACAGTGTGATCTAATGGCCTCTGTTGAGGAAAAGTTTTCCTTTACAAAAGAATGTTAGCAAATAAACATACAAGGACAGTAGTAACAATATATAAGCCCTAGTGGGTTGATTTATGTTAAAAGCACTGAGTGAAAGATTGCTGTAGAAAGGTCCACTGACACAGCATTAAAATTATCACAGGGCCAGGGATACAGCTTAGCCGCACAGTGCCTGCCTGGCAAGCTCCACATCCTGAGTTCAATTTTCATTCCCAAAAAACATAAAATCACATATTTAACTGACTGCAAAAGGAAAACTCTACCTTAAAAATGACAGCTGTGGTCAGGGATAAAGTTCAGTGGCACGTGCAACTGCCTGACAAGTAAATCCGAGTTTGTGAGTTCAATCCCCAGTAGGGTGGTGGGGAGACGGCTGTGGTTATTATTACTCCTAAGCAATCAAATTTTAAATTATTTTACAAATGGTAAATGATAAATTATGGAATACTAATTACAGTTTCACTTATGAAGCATTTATGAAAAATGTCTAACCTCAATTTAATCAAGCTTAAAATTAAATTTATAGGATATTGGGCATACAAATAAAATTATGTAAATCTAGATGTGGGACTTTTATTCTTTTGGCTTTTTGAGACAGAGTTTCACTATGCAGTTCAGGCTGGCCTTGAACTCCCTTTGTAGCCCAGGCTGCCTGGAACTCAGTGATTTGCCCAGCACTCCCAGCCTTCCAAGTGCTGGGATTACAGGCCTATTGCCACCACACCTGGCAGATGTAGGACTTTTTGTAAGACACTTTAAAATCTTTTTTCTTTGGCACTGGGGATCAAATTTACAACCTCGCACTTGCCAAGCAGGTGCTTATGCTGCTGAGCTAAATCCCAGCCCACTAGATCTTTTCAAGAAACTGTCCTGAGTCAGATATGGTGGTACATGCATGTAATTCCAGCACTGTGAGAGGCAGAGGCAGGATTACAAATTCTACCCCAGTCTCAAAATAAAAAATAGAAATGGGTTGGGGGTGTAGATCAGTGCAAAGATCCTGGGCTTAATCCCTAATGCTGCTGAAACACACAAACAAATAAATTAATTAAATTCTAGGCCCAAGGTAAAGTTTAGTATAAGAGTATATATACTTAGAATGAAACTGAACTCCCAAATAAACCACTGTCCTAATTAAAAATAAAAACAATGAGAGGGGCCAGGGAGTTGCTTAGTGGCATAAGCACTTGCCTGCCAAGTGCAAGATCATGAGTTTGATTCCTGGCACCAAAAAAAGTATTTGAATTAAAAAAAAAAAATGAGGATATTGAGTAAGATACCTAAAATTTATCTTGACAGTCAAATACAATGGCTAAGCCTTGACTGGATCCTGGCTATGGAAAAAAGAGCTTGGTCTTGCATAATGTTTATTAATAAATATATCAGGAATGAGAAATAAAAATCATTAAAACAGCACAAAGCCAGGTATGGTGGCTCATATCTATAATCCTAGATCCTGGGGAGGCAGAGACAGGAAGACCTTAAGTTCCAGCTCAGCCTAGGATCTCATAAATAAATAAATAAATAAATAGCTAGCTGGGCTTGTTGGTGCATGCCTCTAACCTCAACACTGGGAGACAGGCAGGAGAATCACAATATGCTTAACTCTAGCCTTGTCTGCACAATGAGTTTAAGGCCAGCTTGAATTACATAGTGAGACCCAGTCTCAAAAAAAAGTATGTGTGTGTAGGAGGGATGTGCAAACATCCTGAGTTCAATCCCCAGTATCACTAAGTATCAAGTACTTTTTTTGGTGCCAGGAATCAAACTCATGATCTTGTACTTGGCAGGCAAGTGCTTATGCCACTAAGCAACTCCCTGGCCCCTCTCATTGTTTTTATTTTTAATTAGGACAGTGGTTTATTTGGGAGTTCAGTTTCATTCTAAAAAACGTTTATTATGTTTTCAATCAATGAAATGGAGGTTTCATCCTGTAATACAATTCTTTTCATATATTTTCCTTCAGGAAATGTAGCTTTTTTTTTTGGAGACAAGTCTTGCTGTGTAATCCACGCACCTTGAACTTGGGGCAATCTTCCTACCTCAGCCTCCCAAGTACAAGTACTGGGATTACAGGTATGTACCACCATGCCCAGCCAATTCTCTTCTTGAGTAACAGTTGGCTTTAGAGACTTCTAAACAAAATACTATCATAAGGAAAAAGCAGTGATTATACAGCAAAGAAATAGTTCTCTTCAAATGTTTGTCATGAAATCTCTCCTTAGGATCAAAGGATAATAAAGATATGACAGTTAAATGTATTGTTGTATCCTGTATTGAATCCTGGAATAAAAAAAGTATTATTAATGGCAAAGATGGGGAGGGGATTTAGCTTAGCAGCATAGCATCTGCCTAGCAAGTGCCAGGTCCTGAGTTCAACTGTTGGTACCAAAAAGTGAGAAAATTGGTGAAGGTGGAATAAAGCCTGTTTACAATATTATACCAGTATCATTTAACACACACACACACACACACACATATAGTGTTTTATTATGTTGCTCGATCTGGTTTCAAAAAGTCTTCGGCTCTAATATCCTCTCACCTCAGCTTCCTGAAGGCTGGGATTAAAGACAAGTGCCACCACGAGGTCCAAAGTCAACTTTTTATTTTTGATAACTGTACCATGATTGTATAAGATGTTAACATTGAGAAGCTGGGTGAAAACTCTGAGAAAGAACTGTTAGCTCCACAAATTTATGCCTATTCTTACCAACTTTTGTCCCAAAAGAAATTCCCAGCCAAGCATGGTGATTTATGCCTATAATCCCAGAAATCAAGAAAACTAAGGCAGGAGGATCACAAATTGAAGCCCAGCCTGAGCAATTAAGTGAGACCTTGCCTTAAAAATAGGACTAGGCAGGGCCAGGGATTTAATTCAGCAGCATAAGATCTGTCTGGCAAGCACGAGGTCGTGAGTTTGATCTCCATCACCAATAAAATAAAAAAATTGGATTGGGGAATTGGGCATGGTGGTGCACTCCTGTAATCCCAGCACTTGGGAGGCTGAAGCAGGAGGATCATTTGCAAGTTTGAGATCAGCCTGGGCTACAAAGTGAGCTTAAAGCCAGCCTGAACTGCACAGAAAGACCCTGTCTCAAAAAGACAAAACACACACACACACACACACACACACACACACACACACACACCCCCGAGATGAGTTTATAGCTCTGTCAAGGCCCATAGCTCAAAATAAGGAAGAAGAGAAGGGAGGGAGGCAGGGAGGGAAGAATATTGTGACATGTTGTTGATATATGCCTTTAATCCCAACAATAGCAATTAGAAGCAGGAGGATCTAAAGTTCAGCACCATCCTGGATTATACAGTGAGACTCTGACTCAAAAATTAAACACACAAAAGAAATAGTTTGTTATTCTTTGCATTTATTCATTCATTTACTCAATTAATGGAGCTTGTCATATTCCATGAGCTCTTAGAACTTTTGTAAATGAATTCAAAGGCTCTTCAGAGGAAGTTGTACACAGAACTCTGTCTCAAGCTTGGACATCATTTCAATAAACTACAAGTAACATACAGTACAACAGTTTCTTTGCTTTTGTTTTTTTTGGCACTGGGGATCAAATTCACAATCTGGTGCTTGCCAGGCAGGCGCTTATGCACTGAGCTAAATCCCCAGCCCTAGTACAAGTTTTATATTAAAGAAATCAGATGACAAAATCTTATTCTTCCTTGTACAAATAAATAAACATGGGGACTGGACCCAGTACAGTAATATTTTGGTTTTTCCTCAAATTTTTATAAACAACTTTTTTTTTTTTAAGTCAAGGTATTGGTATGTAGTGCAGGCTGGCCTTGAACTCATTATGTAGCCCAGGTTGGCTTTGAACCTCAAGCAATCTTCTTGCCTCAGCCTCCCAAGTGCAGGGAATACAAAATGTATGCCACCACCCCCGCTATAAACATCTTAATATTACTTTTCAAGTCTGTTTGCTAAACACTAGTTTGAGACAGCCTCTCCCAAAATGTAAAATCTGCATTCTTTTCATACCCAAGATATTGTCAATGGAAAAATAAACATGTTTATTATACTCTATAAAACTGTCTTAAAGTTTGTCATCTTTACACATGAATGTTTTAGTTTTTCCACCTTGTCACACTATTCTCTTTTTGAGGCTAAAAGAGTTCCTTTTTTTTTTTTTTTTTTTGGTACTGGGGACCAAACTCACGACCTTGCACTTGTCAGGCAGGTGTCTATGCCACTGAGCTAAATCCCCAGTCCCAGGAGTTCCTATTTCAAGTACGGATTTAAATATTATGCATCATAGTTTCTTTCCTTTTGGATCCTTTTTTTTTTCTTTAGTACTGGAAACAGAAGAATCCCTTTGTATTTTAAGAGAAATTATCACCCTGTGGCATCCTGACTCTCTAAGGAAGCTGAAAATGCCAAGTAGGTTTTGCAGGCCTCCCTAAGCTAAAGTATGTGCATGTGATGCAAGCTAGGTCAATGATGCTAGTACTACTGGGTAGAGACTCCAGAGAGAAGACTTTAAAAAGCAGAGATTGTGACATATGTGGTATAGTGACATATGTCTTCAATCTCAGTTACTTGGGAGATGGAGGCAGGAAGATCCCACATTTGTGGTGAACCTGGGTAACTCATTAAAATCTGAAACCTAAAATCTCAAACAAGGGCTAGGTATAGTAGTACACACCTATAATCTCAGCAATCAGGAGGCGGAGGAAGATCTTTGTGAATTCCACACTAGCCTGGCATATAGTGGTTTGTTTCAAAATCAGCCTTAACTACATACCAAGACCCTGTCTTAAAAAACAAAAACATAAGAGAAAGTAAATCAAGAAAAATTTTAAGAGGCAAGCTATATAGCTCAAAGGGTAGAACACTTCTCTAACAAGCACATATACCAAAATTTACTTGGCTAATTAACAGCCACAGCCTCATGTCCAGTATCAAGAGAAGCTGTGGCATCTCACTCTCAGTAGATGTGATAGCAGCTGTTTTCCAGGGATAATCTGAGAGATAACTGTAATCAGGACCTAAGTACTGTGATGCAAAATCATGTGATAGTCTATGTTTCCTAAACATCTTCTAAGCCAAGTTCTAAGACTTCCCTGCAAATTTTGAGAGCCATATATATATATATATTTTTTTTAAATTGGTACCGGGGATTGAACTCATGACCGCATGTTTGCAAGGCAGGCACTTATGCCACTGAGCTAAATCCCCAGCCCCAAGCCTAATATATTTTTAACTTTTTATACTTCAATTATTTTTCCTGATACTTGTTTTTAGTCCTGCTACAAAAACTTGTATTGGATCAGATTTCTTGTCAAGATGTCTACTACATTATTAAACAAAAGCGTAAAGTTTCATTATATTTAATTTTTCAAATGCTTAATTTTTTTGATGAAGACCATTTGGTAGGGGGCGGTACTGGGAATTGAATCCAGGGCTTTGCACATTTTTTTTTTTACATTTTGGGAAACTGATTCCCTCAATTGCCCAGGCTGACCTAGCACTTCGAATCCTTCTACCTTAGACTCCCAAGCAACTGGGATTACAGTGTGTGCCACCATGCCCAGCTCTGAAATGTCTTTTTAGCTATTCCATGGATATTTTGCTAACAGCAAGGATTTAAGTATCCTATGTTGGCATGTACTATTACACATCTGACGTTTATCAATCTTGTGTGGAAGCAGAAATTAAAAACAGGATAGAAGAGAATTAACTATTAAGGCAATGATCTAGAATATCAGTTGGTTTCATGTTGTTAAAACAAAGTACGTTGGGGCTGGGGATTTAGCTCAGCGGCATAAACGCCTGCCTTGCAAGCACGTGGTTGTGAGTTCTATCCCTGGTACCGATAAAAAAAAAAAAAAAAGTATGTGACATTGCCTCACATTGTGATGACTGCAAAGTCCAAACAGCATGGTATCAGCATCTGATGAGACCCCGGGCTACATCACAATGAAGTGGAGAAGTATGAAAGGAAGTAGCCACATAGAGACTTAGTATGTGGGTTGGTCTTCTTTTAATAGTCTCACAAGAACTACTTAATTCTTGCCAAGGTGGTACTCCCTCAAGACCTCCCCTTTTTGTAGGTCCCACCTCTTAAAGGTTCCACTACATCTTAACATTGCTACACGAAGAACCAAACCAGCAGGACATGTACATTCAAACAGCAGCATGTCTTCTTTGGGCAACTGGATAGATAACATAAACTGTATGTTGGTTAATACTGTATCTGGAACTGGGAATGCAGCTCAATGGAAGAGCACAGTATTTAGCAGCTCAGCACTCACAAACACCTAGGTATGAATTCTAGTACTAGATGTACATAATGATGATGATGATGATAATGATGATGTATCAGCTGCTGGGAAAAATTGTATTGTTTATACATGAGAACACCATTGTTCTTAGGAGATCAACAGTATTTAAGCCTAAAATGTCATGTCTTCAAATAAATCATGCTTCAACTCCCAAAACAAAATACATAAGACAAATTCCCAGCACTCACAAGGATCATGGTGAGTTGACCAGCCTCTGTTACAAAGTGAGCTCAAGGTCAGCCTAAACTGCATAGTTTAACCGTCTCAAAAGGGGGTGGGATTTGGCTAATACGCTATTTCTATAGCTTTTCTGTAATTTTTAGTTTTTTTGAGAAGTGAGATTCGATGGAAAAATCATTAACACTATTAGTAAAAACATGACAGCTCTAAAAGAAATTTCTGGTCACCTTAATACTTTTTTTTGCTAACAGTCTTCTGGGCTAGGGTAGTGATGCATGCCTATTTTTTTGTTTGTTTTCCTTAGGGTTCTATTAGGTAGTACAAGCTGGCCTTGGCTATACTATGTAGCCTAGGCTGACCTTGAACTCATGGCAATCCTCCTGCTTCTGCCTTCCCAGTGCTGGGATTACAGGTGTGCATCACCATGCTGGGCTCTAGCACCTGGTTTATTTGCAGTTAAAACCATACACTTGAATCGGTTTGAACAAATGTATCCAATACTACACTTGCAGATCTCAAGGGCTATCCATGCTAGACTGTTTTTACTTCTATTTTGCAACAAACTTTTTGTTTATTTTGTTGAGACAAAGTTTCACTGTCTAGTTAGGCTGCTTCAACTCCTGGAGATCCTGAGTGCTGGCATGTGCCACCATGCCCCACTCAACAAACATTTTAGGTGACTACTATCATATATTTATAAGTAAACCCACTTATTGTTGATGTCACTGTCATGATACATTTGATCCACTGGTAATTCCTGTTGTTAGATTTTTTTCAAACCATTTCTTGTAACTTCTACCAGTAATGACTTATAAACCAGCCACCCTTCTGTCCTTGATTTTGCCTTTTAATGGTTAAGACCTACTATATCACTACTGTTTATGGGTTTTATCATCCTTCAGACAAAGACTTAAGTCCTCATGGGGCCATATGAGATGCCCTTCTAATCTCCCCCTGAACCTTACTTTCCCATTCTAACCAATCTTCTCTTCACTCTCCTCAGGCTACCCAAAAAGCATGGCCAAAAGCATGGGCCACTGGCTCTTTCAAGAAAACTTCTCCTTCAACTGTATGTATGGCTCTCCCTCACCTCTACTTTTCTACTGAAATATCACTTATTAAAGAGTGACTTTACTATTCTTTATTATGTCCACCCTGTTCTTCCTAGTGGCATTATTTTTCTCCATAGCACTTGTTGTGGTTATTATGACAACTTGAACAGTTTAGAAGTTTAACTAGGAGACTCAGCAGGGAGCCAAGGTTCTTACTTTGTAAATATCCTCATCCTGTATATGAGGAAGGCAAGGAGATTTTGAGTACTACACTCAAGGGGTGGGGGTGGGGGTGGGGGTGGGCTGTGCACAATATAAAGGAAAAAAAGAGGTTGCTCTGCCCTCTTGCTGGCTGCTGCCTTTAAGTATTGCCCCTATGCCATGCTACCCTACCTTGGAGCCAGCTGATTATGGACTGAAATCTCCACAAATAGTGAGCTAAATAAACCTTTCTTTCTTTAATTTTGGGTGTTGGGTATTTTGTCCCAGGAAGGAGAGAAAAGTAACCAAGACAACTTATCAACATCTAACATAATTATTAATGTAAGTTCTTAAAGGACCTGCTTTACATACTTGGATTACCAGTTCCAAGAACAATGATACCCATAGGATATGCTCTCAAATATTACTGAACAAACATAATGTGGCTGTTTTTTGTTTGGTTTTTTGGCAGTGCTGGGGATTGAACCCACAGATGATCTACCACTGGGCTACATATCCAGCCCTTTGCATTTTGGAGAGACTCCCTAGGTTGTCCAGGCTGGCCTTGAATGATCAAATGTGATCCTCCTTACCTCAGCCTCCTGAGTAGGATTGTAGGTATGGACCACCTCATCTAGCTCACATACTAATAGTTATTTGCACACATTTTAAGTATTATCCAATAATTATCTCACTTTAGTTAACATTATTTTTAACCTTACCCCCCAGCACACTCAGCAATCCAATTTCCAGTTAAGAATGAACAATCACATTTAACTCAACACAAAATAGATGGTATTTCATACTGATTACAAGGCTAAAGGCATTTGGAGAGGACAAGAGGTGGACAATAAGATGAAATACACAGTTTTGGAAACCTAAGGCTTATATTAGTGTACAGCAATTATTCAGCTGGAGGCTTTAAAGGTGCTCTGTAATTTATAGACCTACATTCCTAAGAAACAAGAAAGCTACACAATAACCATGTAGTTATCTCTAAAAAGAGTATTTATACAATTTTTGTTTTTTGAGACAATCTCATAGCGACCTTTCTGCCTTAGCCTCCCAAGTGCTAAATTACAGATATGTACTACCATGACTGCCCTTACATGCATTTGAGAGTAATCACACTAAGGTGCGTGGGTCTGAGGGAATTAGTGTCCATCAGCTAACACCAACAATGTTTTTCTAGTTGAGTGTGCACTTTTAATTCACAAAGCAAATGTTTTTAAAGTGATCAAAGCCAAATCAGATCCACTATACACGTTTTTATTTTTTCATTTAGACAATTTCAAATTTATACATGAGAACAGTATATATACATTACCCATCCACTCACTACAAATGTTTGAACTTATTAATTGTATCTTGAACACTCTTCAAAATAATCTTGAAAAATATATATATGTATTATTTTTTCTTTTAATGGTAACAAAGTTTTATCAAAGATAGGAAAAGAAACAGGCTGCATTTGGCTAAGTAAATGTAGGGAAAGAAGTATACCCCTAAAGTGTGAGAATGGGCCACCATGGAAGAGGTAAACAGAGTAGCCATGAAGTATATAACCTTTAAGAAAAGTTTCTTACAATGTTTCTGAAGTATTACCTACAAGAAAATGAATCCTGGCAATCTTGAACTGACAAGGTGTTACTAAACACTGAGATGCAGCAAACCTCTGAGTCATTTATGGAAATAGGTGATACTAAAATTCAGACTATTTTATTCTCAACACTCAGTAAAATCTTGTTTCACTTCCACAAAATCTATCAAATTTTTAAATGAATTTATTGATCATTTATCACAAACCAGATGCAGTGCTAAGCACAAATTAAAGGTTTCTGACTTCTAGTCATTAAAGCAAATAACAGTAAAAATACTGTTGAGAAAAATACTGCTTAAAAGAGACTGGAACCTGTGCTCAATCTATATGTGCCTGACTGGAAGAATGGGGGTTTTGGTTGAGGGATGCAAACAGGAGAAGGCAATAAGAAATTCCAGATCTCATACTATTTTAGGAAGGGGAAAACAAAAACACCTAAAAAAAGGAAAAAAAAAAAACAAAAACCCAAAGCCCCAAAAACTTAAATGGAGTGTTTTAATAAGGCACAATTATTAACAGTGTTGAGTTAAAAGCCAAGGACAGTAGTGTTCCAAGATAAAGATCAAAAAGGCATTGATTGTGGGTCAAACTCTGAGCTTGAGCTTAACTTTTCCTTGGCTACAAATTAGAATAGAGTTCTGATGAGAATTAAATGAGCATGTGGAGTATTTAGCACAGACCCTGGCACATGCAAAGCATCCAATAACTATTAATGAATAAAACTTACTTTCCTTGCCAAGTTAATCCCTGTTCTCCAGTCCAGTACTACCTGTTTTTGCAGACTGGCCTGCAAATGTTGTCTTCTTTATCTAATATTCTCAAATCAATGTACTTAAAAGGTTAAATTACTAGATATTTGTAGCAGTTTCTGAAATTACAAAATAAGAATTTTAAATGTAAAGATATTTTAAAACGAGTAGGTTTTAATACGCTATCACACCTCTAGTTATGATGCAAGAGGAAAAAGAGTTTCCATAAACATCATGAATCTAAATTTTTGGGGGAATAATCATCTAAAGATACAATCTTGACAAAAAACAGGTCATGCTTTAATCGTTGCATCCTTATGATACTCAAAGGTAACAGATTATCAAATAAACTAGCAAAGTATTTAGCCTACTAAGAAAACAAGTGTAAGTACAATTTCCATATACATTAGAAATATTAAAACTTAAAAAAGTTTTGGCGATGAAAAAATACACGTACTTTAGAACTTTAATATCTAGAGAATTGCAAAAAGAAACCTAAAATTGCATTTTTCATGCACTGAGTCTTCAAACTGCCAATATTTCAAGAATAAAAAAACAAAAGCTAGGTGTAGAATTCACTGAAATATTAGCTGTGAGAGGACATGTTAAATTTGTTTCACTTTACCATCTGTAACAAACATTATGTTGGAAATGTCAAATAAACTAAAATTTAAAAGCAAATAAAAACACATTGAGGCCCCCCCTTCTTTTCTTTTACGAGAAATGCAACAAAGGGACGATCATCTAACTAATATAGTAGTACTTTGAAAAACAAAGAATGCAGTTGGGGAGGCTGCGCGACAAAGACACCCAAAGCCCAGGTTATTTAACACTACTAAAAATTCTTAAGACTTGACTACCTCGTTAAGGTATTTATCAACTGTTGCTTCATAAAAACTGATCAATAACTTGTCAATCAAGAGAATAGTAGGCGACTATAAACCTGTATTAAATCCACTTCCCCTCAGTAGATTTATTCATCCGGGAGAGATTTCATTTTTAAAAAGCAGTTTGAAAATCCTTGGGGCGTCCGGTTAGGCTTTTTGGTCGAGGGTCAGGGGTGCTACAGAAGGAAAGCCAAGGAGAGGATAAAGAAAGATGTTTGGCTTTTTTCCAGTTGGTAAATATGAGAATAAAGTTTACTCAAGGGGAAAACAAATTCCTATCAACGCAAGTAAAACGAAAGTTTCAGAAGAAATCAAATAAAATTAAGACTAAAACTAAAAAGAGGCGAGGGAGGGATAAAAGCATGGGACAAAAGGAAGCTTCGCCGTGTTCTAAAAAATGGTTTGAATTAAAAAGTCTTTTCTCCAAGTCTAGGACCTCAGAAGGCCCGTGGCGAGGCCAAAGGCCACGCAGCGGTGCAGTTACGGTGCCGGGATTAATGTCGAGGGCTGCGCCCCTCTCCCTCCATCTGTCCTCTCAGCCCAGGTCTCGGCTCTAAGCATCCAGCTGTGAGTTAAGGAGAGGAACCACGATATCGCAGCGTCCACGGAGAACAATAGGCTGGGGAGCGGCGCAGGGCCGAGGCCTCCCTCCGGGACGACCACCATCCCGCCTCCCTCATTGCTGCTCCAGACTCACAGAGTCTTGGGCATCTCGTCCTCCATGGCTGCTGCTGTTGCGGCGGCGCCTCTCGGTCCAGCTCCCTTTCTTTCACTACCTCCCAAATCGTTTGAGCAGTTATGGTTGAGAAATAGCGGGATTTCGCGTCTGACCGGAGGTTACTCCGCCTTCTTTGTCGGCGGCAATTAGACCTAAATGCCCGGCCCAGCGCGAACAATGAAGCCCTGATTCAAGATGGCGGCGAGCCGGGTGCCTGGGAGCAGCCAGCGAAGTGACCGGGGCCGCGCAGGCGCAGAATAACCTCGTGTTTAACCTCGCTGCCGCCAGGGTACACCTCAATCCATAGGTTCACTTGTTGCGCAGCCGCTCTTCTTCTCCATGCCGAGGCTCAAACGACGCAGGCGCAAAGTTAACTATTAGAACCTGGAGTAAAATTCTTGCAGCTGCAGATCCAAATGTTTCAACAATAAGTTATAATTAAATAGAAGTATAAGTAAGAATTAGGAACCTAAGCATTTCCAGAGAAGAAAAGATATAAGATTGCTGAAGTAAAATTCCTCAATTGTCCTTGGAAAAGGAACTCTGCATGCGCCGCCCGGGAATCGAACCCGGGTCGCAAGAATGGGAATCTTGCATGATACCACTACACCAGCGGCGCCGTTGGGATCTTCAGCCTGTCAGGACCGCTTAGAAATATAAGTAAGTGCAAATTTTTTTTTTTGTAAGTAAATTTTTGCTTGAGGGTAGTTTGTATTTATTCATTAAAAATAAAAAGTTTATTAACAGTTTATAATCTGTCATTTTTCCTTCTTACAATAAAGGATTAGTCTTCCCAATGGAACTGAATGAAGATTTATCCATTTCATTTTATTTTATATTTGTAATTTAAAATACTACTATACTACAAAAAATTACTTGTGTAGGGACTCAGGATGTAGCTCAGCTCAAGAGTGAGTTCAATTCCCAGCCCTCAAAAAAAAAAAAAAAAAGCCAAAAAAAGAAAATTTAAAAATCCTGTTTATTAAGATTTCTATTTTATTTATTTTTATTTTAAAAAGCGTTTCAGTAAAAAGAATATGCCTTGTTTGGTATTAACCGATTTTTTTGAAAGCTGGAAAAATATTTTCAGACACTGCATTTTTCTTTATATTTGTATTTCTCTGGTGCACTGAATGTACATTGGAAAGCATTTAAGAAATAGTTACTTCTGCAAATTAGTTACAAGAATCTTAAATCAGTCAGGGGATATATAAACTTTATCCTTCTCTTAAGAGAATTAGGACTCTGAAACATGGGTCAGTGTACTCCTGTGTTTTTCATACACTTAATAAACTATCTGAAATACATATTTTCAAAATTTTTACTTATCTTTTGGTTCCCCCACACACACACAACACAGTGCAGACTGGCCTTGAACTTGCTTGGGTAGCCCAGGCTGGCCTCAAACCTATGGAGATCTTCCTGCCTCAGCCTCCTGAGTGCTGAGATTAGAGGAATGTACCACCATGTTGGCTAAATACATATTTTTAAACATAGGAGAATTTGTGCATCCAAAAGCATGATGTCCTCCTCAAAGCAGTTTCTTTAAATTGTGATATATTTTGGATTTTCATTTTTGGAATTGTCATTAGAATCTGTTACACATTCTTCCAATTATATGAAACAATATTTGTAGTACCAGGGATCAAACTCATGACCTTGAGCTTGCCAGGCAGGTACTTATGCCATTGAGCCAAATCCCCAGTCCTTCAAGTGTTAGTCTTTTGAGACAAATGTTAATAGTATATAGTATTTTAATACTATATTAAATACTAAATACTATATTAAATAATAAATACATAAATATATATAAATATATATTAAATACTTGCTTGAGCCAGGGTTGCTTACCAGGGAGGCAAGCCTATTCAGAGCTTTTCTATCATCAGACAATTTTAGAACATGTTCATCTCACAAAATGAATTTTTTACCAATTAGCTGTCACTCCATTTACTCTCACACTTCAATCCCCAACCCACTAATCTTTCTTATCCTATAGATTTGCTTATTCTTGACATTTCATATAAATGGAACCATATAATATGTGATTTCTTGAAACTGGTTTCTTTCACTTAGCATTGTGCTTTCAAGATTCATCCATATTGTAGCATCTATCAGTACTCCATTTTTATTGCCAACTGCCACTGTATGGCATTTTAATGTTTTATTTTTATATTTATTTTTATTGTAGTCCAGGCTGGCCTCAGATTTCTGGCAACCCTCTAGCCACAGCCTTACAAGTGCTAGGATTGCAGGTGTACACTACCATGCCTGGCTCTATGTGGAATTTTTTAAAACTGTTTTTCTTGTTTGTTTGTTTTTGCAGTGCTGGGATTTGAACTCATCCCTTGAACTGCACTACATCCCAAGCCCCTATATAAGTAATTTTTTTAGTACAGTAATATTTTAAATTACGAAGTAATACATGCTCACTTTTACAAGTGAAATATATATTCAAAGAAAAGATTAAAATATTCTCATTCTCTTGCAGTATGAAACTGATATGAAAAGTTTATTCTGCAAGCATCCACATTTTACCCTATATACATACAGATACACATGTTTACAAGCAGTACTTAGCATTTTTAGTTATTTAACATAGTACATACTTTGCAACTGACTTTTCTTACTTAAGCTTACTTTAGTGAATGTTCCCAGTTCAGTGCAAAGATATCTGTTTTTTGTGTGAGTGGATACAGAGCATTGAGCTCAGGGCCTCAGGGATGCTAAATGCACACTACCACTGAGCTACATTCCTAGCCCAAGTTTTAATAGTAGCTGCAGCCAGGTATGGTAGTGCATGATTGTTATCCCAGCACTCAGGAGGCTGAGGCAACAAGATCACTGCAAATTGGTGTCCAGGCTGGGCTACAAAATGAGTTCAAGACCAGCCTGAATTGTATAGTTAGGCCCTGTCTCAAAAAATAAATAAATGAATAAGCTGCAAAATAGCCCATTGTGAGTGTGCTATGATTTATTCATTGATAAACTGAATAAATTACCATAATTGGTACTGACAGACATTCAAGTGACTCTAATATTTTCCACTACAGTGTTGCAGTCCTAGTTTGTATATCCTTATAAATTGATCGTTTTATTTCTGGAGGGTTGATTCCCAACAGGGGATTACTGAATTGAATAAAGGTCGTAGTTATTTGTAGCCTCACCAATAATGCTTGAAAATTGGTCCCTGAGCACTCCCTCAATCTCCTTCCATTTTCATTAAGGTGTTATTAATCTTATTAAGTTTTGCCAATATGATCAATAACAAATGATATCTCCTTGTTTTTGTTAACATTTATCTAAACTACTACTAGATATATCTTCATATATGTTTTTACCATTGGCACTTACTCTTTTGTGAATTAATTGCTCATTCATACACTTAGTCTGTATTTCTATGGGGTGTTTGTTTGTTTGTTTGTTTTTGAGACAAGTTCTCACTATGTAACATACGCTGGCCTTGCACTCATGGTGATTTTCCTGGCTCAGCTTCCCAAGTGCTATATATTGAGTCACTTACCTCTTACCAGTCTATAGAGCTCTTTGTATGTTTGTAATACTAATCACAATCCTTTTGTCTTATTTATGAAAATACTTTTCTTATGCATAATGTTTTGGAAAAAAATATCAAAATTTTTTTTGAGACAGGGTCTCGCTATGCAATTCAGTCTGGCCTTGAGCTCACTTTGTAGCCCAGGCTGGTCTTGAAGTCACAACGATCTTCCTGCCTCAGCCTCCCGAATGCTAGGATTACAGGCATGAGCCACCATACTCAGCTAAAAAAATCAATCTTTAATTAGTATTCTCTCCTTTTTTTTTTTCTTTTTTAGACAGAGTCTTGCTATGTGATACAGACTGACCTTGAACTCACTATGTAGCCCAAACTGGCCTCAAATTCACAGTGATCATCCTGCCTCAGCCTCCCAAATGCTGGGATTATAGGTGTTGCCAAATGCCCAGTTTTAATATCCTCACTTGACTGACTTCACCAACATTTTAAAAGGTGAAAAGAATGAGATATGCTCTGTGCTGGTACAACCATCCTTTGGCACAACAAAAAAACAAAAATTAAAACAAAAACCAACAAAACAAAAACTTTCTCTTTTTCCTGAGGGTGTGGGATTTAGAAATGCTACAGTAGCTTTTGTTTCTTAATATGAGATGGCTTCCACAAGGTTCAGGCCCACAAAAACAGTCTTTTGTGCTTGTACACTGTGACTCAAGCTGATCTAATAGCCACTTTGCATTGTTGGCAAGATTTAGAACCAGAACAAACTGTGAAAGCTGAGAGAAGAAACAAAGTTCACCTCTGCTTATCAATCTATAGAGGTCTTTGAATGTTTGCAGTTTTAGCCACCATCCTGTTGTACTTTGAGACGGTGTCACAGGGCAGTTCAGGGTGGCCTTGAGTGCACTATATAGCCCAGGCTTGCCTCAAACTCATGGGACTCCTTCTGCAGCCTCCTGAGTGCTAGAGTTATAGGTGTTATGGTTTGTGTCTAGATATGCCCCCAAAGCTTCATGCAGTCACAGGGCTTTTTCAAAGGTAGCTGACTCTAGAGTGTGTGATACTAGGATAAAGGATGTGTGATTACTAAATTATCCACTGAGTGGTTTGGCACAGCCCTAATCTTGATAGTTTGGATAAAATAAAATGGGCAGGAAGACATTATAACCAAGACTGGGCTCTTGAACTCTTGGTGATTTTTTTTTTTTTTTGTACCAGGAATCAAATTCATGACTTTGAGCTTGCCAGGCAGGCGCTTATACTGCTGAGCTAAATCCCTGGCCTCTCTCTTGTTGCTTCTCTGTGAACAGTTGTCTCTCTGCCATTCCACCATGTGTTGGAGTGAACCAATTATGAACTGAAACCTCTTCAAACTGTGAGTTAAATAAAGCTTTCCTCCCTTAACTTTGGGCATCGGCTATTTTGTCTCAGCAAAGAGAGAAAAGTAACTAAGACAACAGTTATGTACCACCACCACATCTGGCTGTTTTCACTTTTAAAATTCTATCCTTTTGCCAGGTGTGGCAGTGCATGCCTGTAATACCAACACTCGGGAAGCTGACGCAGGAGAATCTCAGGAAGTTCAAGGTCAGCCTGAGCTATATACTATGACCCTGCCTCAAAAAATAAATAAACAAATATAATAAATAAATAAATAAATGATATCCCTTGCCACCTGAAAATGATTAGGTTTTTTTTAGTCCTATATATATACCTTTTCTGATATTGTTTCTGAATTGTCTGTTTTATACAATAAATGTCTCTTAGACATCATCATCCTATCACAGCACCAGACTAGTTCTTTGTTGGCTGGTGCATCTCAGTGGTGAGCTGATACTAAACTCTGCAAACAGAGTCATTCTGCACACAAATGGCTCTGTGCTGAAATTTGAAAGGGTGGCAATACTGTAATGAGACTTACTCTGTGCTAGGAGTTCTGGGAGTTCTGGGAGAGTTGCAGCCAGACTGTCCTGTGTGTCCTGTGTGCTTACACAGGTGTATCTATCCCTGCTTTGGTGCACCTGTTACCACCAGCATTCATTGCCTGGAGTCAACCAAACTGGTGCTGCTGGAGCCACAAGAAAGGGTAAGAATCAGTTAGACTACTTAGAAAAAGAAAAAAATGAGCCGGGCATGGTGGTTCACGCCTGTAATCCCAGCACTCGGGAGGCTGAGGCAAGAGGATCTTTGCTACTTTGAGACCAGCCTGGGCTACAAAGTGAGCTCAAGGCCAGCTGAACTGCATAGCGAGACCCTATCTCAAAAAGAAAAAGAAAAAAAAAAAAAGCTGTGAGAATAATTTTCTTCAAGATAATTTCAAAAAAGAAAAATTAATCAAGTAATGGCAGAATTTTGCGTCTATGTGTTGTCAAAGATAAATAAAGCGAAAGTGTTAAGACATAAGGACATGATTTGCTGACTGCAAGGGGAGTGGGGGAGGAACCAGGGGCCTCCTCAGGAGCTGATCCCGGCTGGAAACCAGCGCCATGTGCTGGCTGCTGCCTGAGTGGGGACAGCCTCACCCAAGCTCTCTCTGTGAGTCAGCACCATTCATGGACTGCGGAGGGAGAGAACAAGGCCTCACCAGGAAGCGATCCCACCTGGAAACCATATCATTTTCATTGTTTTGTTGTGTTGGGCTTTATTTTCTTTTGTTCTGTTTGATTATGTTAAATTTGAAGGCAGGAGCAGTTATTTGAAAGATAACACGACATATTACGGTAGCCATTTTGGATTTACTAGTGGCCTGAAGTCCTTTATTACATTCATTGTTTTATTTTTATTGTTTATATTCTATTCTGTTCTGTTCAATTTTTACTATGTCCGCAAGTATCTGCAGATATTTTGAAGCCAACAAAAGGCATTATGGTAGCTATTGCTGGTTTTGTAAGGTTTTGAAGTCCTGTATCACTTATACTGGTTTATTATTTTTTGATTGGCTTTATTCTGTTTTACTTTCCTTGGCTTTATCCTTTTTAAAATAAAATTTTTAAAAATGAGGAAAGGAAAAAAAAGATATAAGGATATATTTTAATCAGTAACTTATTATTACAATAGGGAAGATTCCAGTGTGACCTGAACTCAGATTCCATTTGTATGAGTACAAAGATGACCGAACATTTTACTTATTTTAGGTTGTATTATTTTTATTTATTATAGATATGTGTTTGTAGTACATAATGATTACATTCATCTTGGCATGACTGGGTATTTTAAAGGGAGAATAAGGCAATAGAGAATCAGAGTAACAGCACTGGAAAATAAAAAGCAGGAAGTGAAAGTTGGTCTGCAACCCGTCTATGTTTATTGTCTGGCTTTTATCTGGTTTATTAACTGGATCCAAATTACTCTTTTAACCTCCGACAGAGGCTGGGATATAAAAGTCCTATCTTCAAATGGTGGTTCAGACAACAATAAATTCTTGGCAGTTACTTTTAGAGGGAGCAGAGCTAATGTAGGTTTGTACCTTTGATCTATTTGAAAATATGTGAAAACTTTGCATAATTCTTTTTTTTTTTATTTTTGAGATAGGGTCTCCTGTGTAGTTCAGGCTGGCCTTGAGTGCACTATATAGCCCTGATTAGCCTCAAACTAGCTTTGATCCTCCTACCTCAGCCTCCTGAGTGCCAGGTTGACAGGTGTGTACCACCATGCTCGGTAAGTTTTGTGTAAAATTGTTTATAGGCCAAAGTTCCAGCCTAGAAGTGGGCTCAGAGGAATCTGGCTGCAGTTGGTCAGGAGAGAACACTCTTCACTGTTTGTCTTCCTGAAGGGACTTTTTTGGACAACATTTATTTAGCTAAATGTTTATTATTTATTGGTTTGTTTTGAGACAGGGTTTGACTGTGTAGTTCAGGCTGGCCTTAAACTGACTATGCAGCCCGGGCTGGCCTCAAACAGGTGTGTGCTACTCTGCCCAGTTTATCTTTTTTTTTAAATTTTATACCTGGTTTATTGTATAATTACACTTCATAGATGTGGTAACCTTTTTCCTCATGATTTTTTCATCCATTTTAAGTTTCATTGGCGCTATTATTTTGAAAGGCAAGGGTATAGAATGAGAAAGCATCCCTCTTACCATTTTGAAAGCATTTTAAACTATTTCATTGAAGTGATTCCTTGTTCAATAAATTCTTTCACAAGATTTTAGTATCTGGGCCAAGGGTTTAGCTCACTGCTATAAGTGCCTGCTTGGCAAATGCGAGGTCGTGAGTTTGATCCCCGGCACCAAAAAAAAAAAAAAAAAAAAAAAGAAAAAGATTTTAGTATCTGAACTCAGTTTCTGGATATGTATGACCTTCGGGTCAAATGTCACTAACATGGCCAATTTTAATCAGCCAACAAATAGTTATTGAGGATGCTGCCTATTTAATGACTGAGGGTATTATGGGCATAATGTAGTTGGGATGGGAACTACATGGTTTAATTTTTTCTTTGTCATTTCTAGATGGAGTAAAAAGGGGGATTAAACCTTATTTTTATCTTCTTAAGTAGAAGTGTTTATTTCTGGCAGCATTTGCATCTTCACCCATAAAACCTTCACACCCCTCCCTTCTCATTGTGTTCCTTTGGTTTCCAAGTAGCCCCTCAAATATGCCAGGCATTTGTTTGCCCTTTCCCTACATATCTACATGACTCACTCCCTCATTTCCTAAGAGATTTTGCTCAAATACCACTTACACAATGAGGCCTACCTTGAGCACCCCATCTATCTATCTATCTGTCTATCTATCTATCTTTCTGGAAAACTAAAGAATTATGCTGGGTGTAGTGGTGTATTACTGTCATCCCAGCACTTGGGAGACTGAGGCAGGAAGATCACTAAGAGTCCAAGAGTCCAGTCTTGGTTACACTGAGTAAGCTCAATGCAAACCCGAACTACATAGTGAGACCCTGTCTCAGAAAACAAAACAACAAGAACAAAAACCAAACAAGACAAAAAAACAAAAGAATTATTTCATTTAGCAGAAAGAAGTGAGTAAATGAGAGCCAGTTTATACACTATTAACAGTGATGATTTTACACAAAGGAAACTACAGGTGTGCTCTACCACATCTAGCCATCAATCTTTAAAGGTTGGCAGTATTGAGTACTGCACTCAGCTCTGACTCTCTGCTAGGCTAGCACAAGCCCAGAAGCTGTCTGCTTTTTAGCTGAGAATTCTTTTCAGCATCTGACAGGGCTTAACCAGTAACTGTACAGAATGAAGCATTTTCTTCAGAGTTTGGAGGTGAACTGGTTCTCTGACTTGTCATTCATCAGGATGTTCTCTTTCTCCACTGGAATGAACTTTCTTTTTAATTACTGAGGCTGGAAGATCATGACGTTCTGGACTACTTGCCAAAGGCAGTCGCTTCTGTTTCTTTAGCAAGCTGTAGCTCTCTGGCAGGCTCTCTGCTTTGGCCAGTTTGTCCTGTGCTAGTCTCTCTCTGAGACATAAAGCTCAGGTTCCTTCTGTTCCAGTCTCTTTTCCTGGACTTTGAGGGCTCACTCCCACTCATATAACTGTATTTCCTTCAATTTCAGCTTGCTCAATACAGGCTGGAATCCTTTCCTCTCAAGATGGCTTTTTGCTTTTCTGCAGCCAAGTCTGCTATTAAAGGGTGCTCAGTAATTTCTTCAACAGAAGTGATGGCCAACCTTTAAATTCCACATTCTCCTAACAATGCCATTCAGTTCATCAAAGTAACCATAGGGGATTGGCCTTCATTTCTCTTATCTTCCCAGCTAGTTCTTGGTTGAAAGCTGTAAATGGAGACATTAGTATACATAATTCATACAGCAAACAACTCAGTGACCAGACATCTGATTTCTCCTTATAGGACACATGATTTGTTCAGGAAGTGTGGAATAAGGCGTGCTAGTGTTTTGGCAAAGCTCATGTCATAGTTTAGTGTAGCTAGCCCAGAGTCCCCAAGTGTGATGTTTTGCTTGCCAACCAGGAAAGCACTGGCTCTTTTTAGACCCTGATACAGCACAGTCTGACAGCCATCACTTCATCTATGGCATTCCTCCCACCCAGGATCACTGAGTCATTGCTGGGACAACAAACTCTTCATCTAAATGTTGTTCTTCC
Source organism: Hydrochoerus hydrochaeris (assembly GCA_004027455.1). NCBI lineage: Eukaryota > Metazoa > Chordata > Mammalia > Rodentia > Hydrochaeridae > Hydrochoerus > Hydrochoerus hydrochaeris. The sequence goes on along the minus strand of PVLA01009267.1, from coordinate 5,550 downwards.
TTAGTCCCCTTGGCATAGACAGGTCTCCTCCTTGGAAATGTTCTATTATAATGTATACTGTTGTGTTGGTTTGGTCACTAATTGTATCATAGTAGCAAATTGTGTTTGGGTAGTTCCTTCATGAAGCAGAGACAGGCATTTGTTTCTTAGCTTCTGTCACGGAGCCAAAATCAGATGCTTTCCAAGCAGATTGGTTTTTCAGTCTGTAGTTGGCTGGCTCTGAGGCAGGAAAGCATGGTGGAAGGTCCTAGGTAGAGGAAAGCTGCTGGCCTCAAGGAGGTCAGAAATCAGAAAGAGAACAGTGTATTTAAAATAACAGTTCATTTGCCAGTGTTATTACCCCATTCTCTACGTTAGAACATTTACTTATTTACTCGAATCATCATTCTTCCCTCCCTCCCTCTCTCTCCTTTAGAACATCAGCTTTTATTATAGCAAATATCGATTTATTTATTTATTTTGGTCTTTTTGAGACATGGTCTTGCTATGTAGTTCAGGTTGGCCTTGAACTCACTATTTAGACCAGGCTGGCCTTGAACTCCCAGTGATCCTCTTGCCTCAGACTCTCAAGTGCTGGGATTACAGATGTCTGCCACCACCCCTGGCCTATTTTTGGATTTTTGAGACATGGTCTTGCTATGTAGTCCAGGATGGCCTTGAACTCACTATTTTTCCCAGGCTGATCTCAAACTCATAGGAATCCTCCTGTCTTGGCCTCCTAAGTGCTGAGATTACAGGCATGGGCCATCAGGCTGGCAGTTTTTTTTTTTTAATCTGATTTTTCACAAGCACTTGCTTGTTATTTAGAATGAACTCCAATATTTTCTCAGTAAATGAATATTTTTTTGCTCTGGATTTTCTACTCCGTGTTCCCAAGTTCAGTATTTCTTTTCACCCAACTCAGTTTTCTTCTGTTTCCACTATTCTTTATGCTTATTTAGTAGTTACTTTTCTTTCTTTGTTTGTGAAGGAGTATTATAAGTTCAGACATGGGATCATGCTTTACTCATCATTCATCCACTAGCTTTTCTCAACTAATAATAGCAAGACAATATTTATAGACCAAGCATTCTTTTTGAGTATGCATAACATTTTACTGTATGGCATCAGTACAGCATCAGTATGTAGTATATATAATTTTCTGAGTTCTTGGTTGGAAGAGACTCTTGTATGAAAAGACAAATTAATGAGAAAAAACAAAGTTTGATAATTTATATTTCATGTATACATGGAAGATACCCACAAAAATGACTAAATCTCAAAGAAGTGGCTTCAAATTCAGGTTTATACAGCATATTCAACAAAGGGCAATATATTTTTAGAGAAGTGAAAAACAAAAAGGATTTTGGAGCCAGTGTGGTGGCACATGCCTCTAATTTCAGGCTTCAGGAGGCTGAGGTAGAAGAATTTATTTATTTATTTATTTATTTATTTTTTAATTTTTTGAGGCAGAAGAATTGATGCGAATTTGAGGCTGGCCTGGGCTGCAAAGTGAATTCAAGGCTAATCTGAACTGCATAGTGAGACCCTGTCTCAAAAAGTCTCCAGATGCAAAATTGTGGAAAGGCAAGAAAAGGGTAGAGACAAGGTCTTTGGTAAAGTTTGTCATATAGATTCCTCTGATCCTGGCTGATTAAAATATATCAAAAGACAAAGTTACAACAAATTTAAGTCTCAACTTTTGTTGTTGTCGTTGTGTGTGTGCACTGAGAATCAAACCTTAAGTATGCTAAACAAATACTTTATTCTTTTTTAAAAATTTTATTTAAAGAGGGGAGAAAAAAAGCAAAACAGAAAAAAGGGTAGAAACAATACAGAATTTCAAAAAACAAATAAACAGTAAGAAATCACTAGTTGATACATTACATATTGTCTTCTTGGATATAGTTGTTCAAGTTACAAAATTAAAGCATACAGAGTGGACATTCAAACAGTGAGGCTACAAACAGTTCTGTTCACTGATCCAACAAAAACTTAGCAACATGGTTATCAATTCTACACACTTAAATATACATGCAGTTATATCCTTTAGAGCACTTTCTTTTCCTCCTTTTACTTTTTAAGTCCATTATCTGTTTAGTTATATCATGTTTCAGGTTATTCAGTACCTTCCTGATCTGTTTTGCTATTGTTATTTACTTTTTAAAATTTTTTTCTTATTTCTTATTTATTTATTTATTTTATTTTGAAGGTAGTAAAAAACAGCAGAACAAGACAGGGCAAAGCCAATTGAGGCAATGCAGTGAAATTGGTACAGAACCTCACAGCAGGTTACCAGGATAACAGCAATAGGTACAATAGTATATCTGGTTTTCTTCACAATAGTTGTTCCTTCAATCAGGTAAAGTACTATCGAAGGAAATTATAAAAACAGAATATTGAATAGAGCAATACCATTGATCAGAACACAGCAAAAAAGAGAAAAATATTTGCCTTCAAAGAGATGGCAGAAGAAAATCCCCCTTATTTGCATATTTGCATATAGTCAAACTCACAAGAGATGCTCAGATCTCTGGCTCTCACTTGCTAGTTGGGGAGGGGGATGAGATGGATGTTTGATTCTTTTCCCGCGCAACAGTAGGCTCACAGCCACCCACCAGAGCAGTGAGCTGGCTGCCTGTTTTCCCAGTGCCCCAAGTTCCAACGTGGCGTGGATCAGGAAATGCTGATATGGTTCTCCAAATACTTTATTCTTGAGCTACATTCCCAAAGCTTCTCACCTGGGTTTTAGGAATGTTCCTATGAGCTGAGCAGTAGAAGTTGACTTTATAGGCAGAAAAGGCAGAGGAAAGCAGAAACAGAACAAAGCGTGGATGGGTCTTTTTAGATACTAAGCAGAGAGAACTTCCTTATTGTGTCTGCTAAAACTGACTTGTCTGGAGATATAGCTATTGTATATCTCTCCCTATTTTTTTTTTTTTTTGGCTTTTTGAGACAGGGTCTCTCTATGCAGTTCAGGTTGGCCTTGAGCTCACTTTGTAGTTATGCTCATTTCTAATTTACAACGATCCTCCTGCCTCAGCCTCCCAAGTGCTGGGATTACAGGAGTGAGCCACCATGCCCCGCTCTCCTGATTTCTTTTTTTTATTTCTTTTTTATTTTAAAGAGAATAAAACAAAAGAGGATAGATCTAAGCAGATCAGAACAGAACAATGTAAGCAGCACAGCACTTCACAACAAGACAGTTGGATATTAATGTAGCTATCATAATGTCTCTTTGTTTGAAATAGTTGAGCTTAGCTTTACACACAATAATGTCAAACATAACAATATAGAATAAAGGGTCAGGGGTTTAGCTCAGCGGCATAAGTGTCTGCTTGGCAAACATGAGGTCATGAGTTTGGTCCCTGGTACCAAAAAAAAAAAAAAATCACTTAAGAGAATGAAAGTATTATGAGGCATTCTGAACCAAATAACTGAAGATGAACAATGGCTACTATATTATCTCATTTTCCATAAAAAATTTGTTTATACTACCATATATATTAAAATCCAATAAGACACAACATGATAGAACAAATGGTAATAGAAAAACAAAAGCATGGTAGGACTTCAGAGCAAGATGATATTAAATCAACAATGGCTGCCATACTGTCTTTTCTTCAAAGTAACTATTCATACCATCACATATAATAAGATCAAACAAAACAGAATAAAACCATTCCAACCAAAAAATGAAAACATAAGACTTCAAAGCAATATAACGGTGACCCATGATTACCATAAATTCTTATGTATTCTTACCATTTCTTACACTAGGGAGACTATACAGTATTTATACATGTGAGTTTGATTTATTTCACTTATGAGTATGGATTCAAGTTGCATTCATTTATTTATAAATATCTCAATGTGATCATTCTTTATAGCTGAGTAGTACTCCATTGTATAAAAGTACCACAATTTTTTTATCCATTCCTCAGTTGATGGGCACTTAGGTTGTTCCAAGATCTGGCTATTACAAATTGTGCTGCTATAAACATGGGTGCACATATACCACTATGGTATGATGTTTTCAGTTTTTCTGGGAATATGCCTAAGAGTGGAATAGCTGGTCAAATAGGACTTCCAACCCCAGCTTTTCGAGGAATCTCCAGACTGACCTCTACAGTGGTTGCACCAGTCTACACTCCCACCAACAGTGCAGAAGAGTTCCTTTTTCCCCACAGCCTCTCCAGCATTTGTTGTTGGTAGTTTTGTTGGCCATTCTTTCTGGAGTGATATGGAATCTCAGTGTGGTTTTAATTTGCATTTCTCTAATGACCAATGATGATGAACATTTTTTCATGTATTTATTTGCCATTCGTATTTCTTCATTTGAGAACTGTGTGTTCATCTCTGATGCCCATATTTGGATTGGGTCTTTGAATTTTGGGGGCCTGATTTTTTTAGTTCTTTATAAGTTCTAGACAGAAGTCCTTTGTCTGAGGGACAGTTCACCAAGATTTTTTTTCCCCAGTTTGTGGGTTTTCTTTTTACTATGCTGGAGATTTCTTTGGACATGCAGAAACTCTTTAATAAGACGTGATCCCAGTTATTGATGATGGGAAGTATTTCCCGTGCAGTTTGGTTCTTGTTCATGAATTCTCTACCTACCCCTATGTCTTCAAGATTTTTACCTACTTTGTCTTCCAACAGATTTAGTGTTTCTGTTTTAATATTTAGATCTTTGATCCATTTAGATTTTAGTTTAGTACATGGTGACAGGCATGGGTCTAATTTTAGTTTTTGGCATATGGATAGCCAGTTTTTCCCGCACCATTTATTAAAGAGACTATTGTTCTTCCAGTGAACATGTTTGGCTCCTTTATCAAAGGTAATGTTCGTAGTGGTATCATCTAGTCTATTCCGTTCATCTTCAGGTCTGTTTTTATTCCAATACCATGTTGATTTTATTATGGTAGCTTTGTAGTATAACTTCAATTCAGGGATTGTGATGCCTCCTGCCTTGGCTTTGCTGCTTAGAATTGTTTTTGCTATTCTAGGTCTCTTCTGGTTCCAGATGAATTTTAGGAGTGATTTCTCTAGATCTATGAGGTATGTTAGTGGTATTTTCATTGGGATTGCATTGAATCTGTGTAACAATTTTGGGAGAACAGTCATTTACTCCCAATTTCTTGAAAGGTCATATAAATTCAGCTGGTGGCAAGGAACTTCACCATAAGTGGCTCCATTTTGATTTGGTCTGTTGATCCTAGTTGGACCTGTTCATTCCAAATCAATGTTTTCCTATAAATTCTATTTAAAAGATCTAAAGTTGTCTTTACTGATTAACTCTGGTCTTTCCATTTACAAAGAGGAGGGACACTTTGCTTTTATAAATTTATGTCCTGTTTTTTGGGCAAATAGGGCAGGGCAGAGAGCTTTTCTTGTATCCACATCCTGTCAATTGCCTTCAGTTTGAAGTAATTCTGATACCAGATTCATATTTGGGGGTAGCATATCCTGGTCTCCTGTAGGCACACTACTTTTATTCTTGTCCATCGCTATATTCCACTCCCCTCACTTTGCAATACCCAACCCTCAGTATCCTTCTCTCTCTCTCTCTCT